>ML831633.1:89165-117220 GCA_009831015.1 Picea engelmannii | reverse complement strand
ATTTACCTCTACATGTGAACCTGACGAGAATAGAAGACTCCGGGAAGCAAGAGAAACCCTAATGAATTGGTTAATAACCCTAGGAGCCTTGTCGGCTCAAGAATATAATTTATATTAGGCTATTAGCCTCCAAGAGAAGAAGTCGGCCAGAATTAATAATAATATACTGAACAGACACATACCCAGAAAGGGAAGTCGGCCCCAGTAAACTAGCAGGATTACTATAAATACAGGGCGCCAGTTCTCATTTGTCATATCTCAGGACTGCAGTTTTCCCAGTTGGTGCGCACTGCAGTTGCAGTCTGGTGCGCAGGTTTGGAGGAGGGTTGTAGTTGCAGCTGCAGCAGCAGCTAGTTTCAGTATTGGCTTGGATATCTCTTGGCTAGTGTTTGGAACATCTGATCAGTCTTTTGTGATGCGCTATCCTTGTGGATTGATGTGCTACTCTTTGTTTGGCTATATAGCCTAGGGTTTGCTTCCGGAGGAATTCTCAGGTCAAGGTTAAGGTTCTCAGAGGGAGGCTTTGGCCTGTGGTTGGGTGACAAGGGTATCGTCAATGGTAAAACGAGCACACCATCTTCTATATTCTAACAAGGGGTAGGCAGTAGACCCCAGTCTCCCACTCGCACATACACCTCTTCAAGTAGGATTCCCATGCCATTGTTCCCGAGTTTCCAGAGGGCACCTCCAGTAGCAACACAACAACCGATAACACAGAGGCCACCCACTCAGGTGGAGGGCATTGTAGAGTATAGGAGGGAGTATGCAGCAATGGGCCGTGACTTCCATCAGGACATGACCCTGGTCGAGTATTGTGGACTCAGACTCAGGAACCGCCCCAGAGAGCCACAAAGAGGAGGACAACAACAACAATAGGGGCATAATATTGATTTCATCCGAAAAGTTGGTAAACTCACCATGCCTTCTTTTGACGGATCATCCAAATGCATCGCCATAGCTTGGGTACAAAAGCTAGACACATACTACAAGCTCAACCAGATGATCGAGACAAAGGCCATCTGTTTCGCTACCCTACACTTAGAGGGTGAGGCACACGAGTGGTGGCATCATGCACAGGTGACGTTGGGTCACAGTCACATCATCACCTACAGGGAGTTCACAGAAAGACTCATGGACAGGTTTGACAGGAGGGATCCCGAGATGCACTTCAGGGATCTAGCCCAGTTGAGACAATCTGGCACAGCAGAGGCATTTATCACGGAGTTTCAGCGGGTAGCAGTGGCAGTGACAGATATATCAAAGACCCGACTGATCATGTTTTTCACAGAGGGACTCATAGAGCCTTTGAGAGCATGGGTGAAGGCATACGGGCCTCATACCTTGCAGGATGCCATCCTACGCACTCGAGATTTGGTAGACTCAATGCCAAAGACTAAACCCTTTTCCAAACCCTTCATACCACAGAAGGATCGAAATAGGAAGCCATTCCAGAGAGAATGGAAGGGCAAGGAGAAGCTCGATGATGAGATGAGGCGAGAGCTTATGAGGAAGAAGCTTTGCTTCAACTGCAGAGACCCTTGGGTCCCAGGCCACAGGTGCATGGGCAAGGGAGAGATTCATTATATTGAGGTGGCAACAGACAGTGTGGACAATGAGGAGGAGGAACAGGACAGTGGATCCACTAGCTTAGAGGAGGAGTCAGCACAGGTAGAGGAGCAACCTCCGACCACCGACACCGGTAGTTCCATAGCCTCCTGAGCAAGTTAACAGACAGAAACCAACAAAGGGAGGAGTCATAGCGACCCTTTCTGGTGTTCCCAGGTATGACACCCTTCGGATCGGAGGGACTATTCAGGGGCAATGGGCAATTGCCTTGATAGATGGTGGGGCCACCCACAACTTCATTGACACTTCATTGGTATCGAGACGGGCAGTTCAGACAGAGGAGTTTGAGGGGTTTGATGTTGCAGTAGCAGATGGCCACACAGTGGAGTGTCTAGACAGAGTTCCGGACTTGGAGATAAAGTTAGGCAACTATACAGTGAGAGACACATTTTATGTGGTTGACCTATCTAACAAAGATGTGGTGTTGGGAGTCCAGTGGATGATCACCTTGGGAAAAATCACCACCAATTACCAAACCTTGGAGATGGGGTTGAGAGATCGTGACGGGAAGAAGGTTGTTCTAAGAGGTATGTCGACAGGAGCACCCAGGACAGTTTCAACCAAGAGGATGGAGAGGATATTCAGACATGGGGAGGTAGCATATGCCGCAGAGTGCTTGATCACTAAGCGGAATGATTCAGAGGGTCAACAACAGTATCATACAGAGATCAAGAATTTGTTGGGATGACATCAACAGGTTTTTGGGTCGATTCCACCAGGGAGACCACCTGACAGGGGGTTTGAGCACACCATTGAGTTGGAGGGGTGCAAACCTATGATCATACCCCCCTATCGTCATCCTAGGAGATTCAAGGATGAGATAGAGAAAGCAATCAAGGAATTACTAGCGATGGGACACATCAGACCGAGCAACAACCCATTCGCCTCTTCAGTTGTCTTAGTTCTGAAGAAGGATGGCACCATGAGGATGTGCATTGATTACCGGGCCTTGAATAAGAAAACCATCAAGAACCGGTATCCTATCCCGCACATTGACGAGTTGATGGATGAACTGCATGGGGCAGTTTTCTTCTCAAAGATTGATCTACGCTCTGGGTATCATTAGATCAACATCCGACAGCAGGACATAGAGAAGACGACATTTCATTGTCACTTTGGACATTTGGAGTTTCTAGTTATGCCCTTTGGGCTAACCAATGCACCAGCTACATTCCAGTCTTGCATGAACCACATATTCAGGGATCCGTTGAAGAAATTAGTTTTGGTTTTCTTCGACGACATCTTGGTCTATAGCAAGACATGGCATGAGCATATGAGGCACCTGGATGAGGTATTGAGCATCATGGAGGCACAGTCATTATACGCCAAATAGTCCAAGTGTGAGTTCGATATGATAGAGCTACTTTACTTGGGCCACATCATCAATGCACAGGGGGTACAGGTGCACTAGGAGAAGAGCAGGGCCATTCTGGATTGGCCAACGCCCAGGAACATGATGGAGTTGAGGAGTTTCTTCGGGCTGTGCAGCTATTACAAGCAGTTTGTCTGGGGTTTTTCTCATCTTGGAGCACCACTCACGGATCTTACCAAGCATGGGGCTTTCATTTGGACGGAGGAGTCACAGAAAGCCTTTGATCACATGAAGGAAGTCATGGGCACTTGTCCAATGTTAGCATTACCAGACTTCACCTTGCCATTTGTACTAGAGTGTGATGCATCTGGCGAGGGTATCGGGGCAGTTTTGCTGCAGGGAGGACACCCCATTGTATTCGAGAGCAGGAAGCTTAGTCAGCCCAAGAGGTTGTACTCCATTTATGACAAGGAAATGTTGGCAATCATGCATGCCTTGACCAAATTTAGACAATATTTGGTGGGCAACAAATTCGTGGTCAAGACAGATCACAACAACTTGAAGTATTTCCTTGAGCAGAAGGACCTCAATGAGCGCCAACAAAAATGGGTGACGAAGGTACATGCATTCAACTTCGACATAGAGTATGTTAAGGGGAAGAAGAACATTGTGGCCAATGCATTATCGAGAAGACCTGCAACATGTTCTTTGATGGAGCTTTTAGGAGATTGGAAATCCCACTTGTTAGTGGAATATTCCAAGAACAAGTTTGCTTGTGAGGTTATGGATGAGCAGATATAAGATGACAGGTATAGGGTCATTGACGATGTCATATTCTAGAAGGATAGAGTCTAATTGGTGCCAGATTTGGGGCTCAAGAAGAAGATCCTCACAGCAGTTCATGATTCACCACTAGCAGGCCATCAGGGGTTTTTAGACAGATCAGGGAGAGGTTCTCATGGAAGGGCCTCAAACAGGACGTTATGAGACACATCAGTGAGTGTGTGCCTTGCCAGCAGAACAAGTCAGAGCATACTCTTCCAGCAGGGCTACTTCAGCCACTCCCCATTCCAGAGAAGAAATGGGAAAGTATATCGATGGACTTCATAACAGGCCTACCTAAGGTCCAGGGTAAGGACTGTATCTATGTAGTGGTCGACAGGTTGACCAAGTTTTCTCACTTCTATTCCATACCGACAGAGTACAAAGCAGTTCAGGTAGCCAAGCTATTCTTCAGGGAGGTCTTCAAACTTCATGGGTTGCTGAGGAACATCATCAGTGATAGGGACAGTCGATTCATTGGGATATTCTGGAGAGAGTTGTTTAGGTTGGTGGGGACAGAGCTGACACCCAGTACTAGCTATCATCCTCAGACAGATGGGCAGACCGAGATCGTCAACAAGTGGGTTGAAGGATATTTGAGGAACTATGTAGATGGATAGCAAAGAACATGGGTTAAGTGGCTACATTTAGGAGAGCATTGTTACAAAACCACTTTCCACATGTCCATTGGTATGACACCCTTCCGAGCATTGTACGGATATGATGCTCCCACTTTGGTAGACCTGGTTTTCGGGGAGAGCAGAGCTCCCAAGGCCAAGGATTGGATCATAGAGAGTCAGGAGATTCTCAAGTTGCTCAAAGAGAACCTGCAGACGACACAAAACCGACAGAAGATGAGTGCGGATAGGCATAGGATAGAGCATAGCTTTGAGGTTGGGGATTTGGTTTTCTTGAGACTCCAACCTTACCGACAGTCATCTCTGAAGAAGAGTGGGGCTAAGAAGCTCAAGCCTAGATTTTATGGCCTTTACAGGATCATGTGCCAAGTAGGCGAGGTTGTGAGCTATAGCTTCCAGAGGGGAGCAAGATTCATAACGTGTTCCACGTATCTTGCCTCAAAAAGGCAGTGGGACAATTCATTAGCACATCAGAGGAGCTTCCCCCATTGGATGAGGAGGGATAGTTGGAGTTGGTTCAAGAGGAGGTATTGTAGTTCAGGGAGCAGAAACTAAGGAGTAAGGTCATCAGAGAGTGTTTGATCAGATGGCGAAGGCTTCCAGTAGAGGACGCTACTTGGGAGAGCAAGCAGGTGTTGCAGCACCCTGGATTGGTATTGCTTGAGGACAAGCAATTTCGGGAAGGGAGGACTGTAATGCCCCTTTCCAAATAGGAGCTCCAAAGAGGAGGATTAATGGTCTAAACCACCCCGTTAGACTATAGCCAGGGCCAGAAAGGGGTAAACAGGGTTACTAAAGGTCACTTTAGTCAAAGGTGTTATGTTCAGAAAGTGACATTGAGCTAAAAGTGGTTAAAAGTGCTTTTAAGCCAATTTGAGCTAAAAATAGAACAAACGAGCTAAAATTAGAAGTCAACAACAAATTAGGGTTTCAACAACGAATTAGGGTTTCAAAAAGCTATTAGAGAAGGGTCAGCGACCTAATTCATCATTATGCAGATTTTGACTTGTCATTGAGGAGAGAGGAGCATCTCAGGAGAGATAGTTCAATGGATTTCAGGAGGAAGACACCAGCTGGATGATTTCGGTGTTGAGAGACACACCCTAGTCACCGGGAAGATCACATAGGTCTTCCATCATTCTTCAACTGCAGTTACACAGGTTCCAGTAGCAAGGGCACACTTATTCAGGGTGAGGGTGCAACATCTGAGGAGGTTCAGTGGATCGACTTGTCCCATCCAGGGAGAGTTCAGAGATTCCCCTCCGACCAAGGTGAGAGGAAGGAAAGGCGCATCTTTCACATGGTTCCTCGTCAAATTCCGACGGAAGAATCACCTGGGGCACATTTTCCAGGCTTGGGAGTGCGACACTTTTGGCGGACACATTCGGGGTTCCTGAGCGATCATCAGATCAGATCTAGGGAAACCCTTCCGACCCATTTCATAGTAGGCCAAGGCGATCATTTTGAGACACAACTCAACCGATTCCGATGGTGGAATCAGTAGGGCGCAGTTTTCCAATGAGAGAGGGGCGCATTCCCCTAGGGGGATCCATCCGTGGTCCAGACACACCAACAAAGGGGCCGGTTAGTCACTAGGACTGAGAGCTAGAGTAGGGCGTACCATTTGGGACAGTTTCCAGGCCATTCCGAGAGGTTTAGCCACCAGGGCGAACTTTTCGGACTTACAACAGTTACCGTGCGAGCTGCCATAGTTCCAACTCATCCATTGATCCCGCAGTGCTCATCTATTATCGTGTATTATCATTTAGTTTGCTTATTGTATTCCAGCTAAGATCCTTTTGTCATTTGATCTAGCTGAGTGATTGATTTTATTCAGTTGCATTCGACATTTATACTCCGCAGAGATATCATAATATAAAATTTGCAGTCTTTTGTCGCATTTGTTATTTGTATGATCATTTATATGCTGTAAACAATTGATCCTACACACACATTAGCAACGTTTCCTAGACTAGCCTAGTCAGGAACATTACAGATTCAATGAAACAAGAGAAAACAATATCGGATGACATTCATTCACAATCTATCATTCATCAACAACCCAAGTGGAAAACAATGAAGTGTCTCTTAGCTATTTCACATGCATCAAAAGTTCATTCATTAAATGTTATGCTTCCATGGTCATTCAAGTGCTTTAAAACAAAGATGTTCTAGGAAAGACCCAAAAAAGAAGAAAAAAGCTTCCAGTCAAAGGTGTGACATATGCCACAACCCTCAAATCTACTTGTAGGTTTGGAAACCCACGATACGAGAAGGTAATATTCTCGAATGTTGTGTTCGGTGCACTGTAATAGTCCGGCGACCGAATTGTTGGTCTCAGGATGCCTAGGGGACGTCTAATATACTCGAAGGTATGTGGAAGGGAAACTCTAGGTTTTGGTGTTGTCTAATGCAATACTACTTGAGTGGGTACCAACAGGGGTTACAAGGACTTCCAATAGGGAGAGACAAAATATCAATTCAACCCTCTGAATTCTCAAGTATCCCTGTGTGTATTCATCCCAAACCACAGTTTTAAATGCTCAATGACAGCTCCCTGTCGTTATTTATAGACTTTGGGTCACATCTCTAGCCTTGATTACTAAGGGTTTTTCCCAGAGTTCCGACAACATCATCATTGCTTGCATTTAAACATGAAGTGCTTGAATAATAAAAAAATATTCAGATCAATGTATTTCCCACGTTTATGCATCAACAAAATTTTCAAAGCTCGAGATCCAATGCATGTTAGCTTTTATAGCTCGGGAGGTACTCCACATATTTGTCTTGTATGCGGAAGTATCCTTATATTTGCACTACTAGACACTTGATTTTGTAATGGGTTTTTATAAAGGGGTTCTTTTATTAAAGTGACTTTTTAATAAAGTGTACCTTCTAATATTAAAGTGACTTTATTTCATAAAGTGCACTTATGTTATAAAGTGAAATTGTACTTTAATATTTAAGTAATTTATTTTGGAAGGAATGAATCATGTCCCTGATCATGTAAAGGCAAGATTAGATCTTGGCCTTTGGATTTAGGGATGGGGAAGGTGAAAGGTCATTTTCGAATTATAAGAAACTGCATTGGGTAGTGTGCAAAGCAACAATGAGAAGAGGAGATTGAGAGATTTTCGAGAGAGCTTGAGAGAGGAAAGTGAGTAGCAAATTTTTGGCATGGATTCCAAGGGAGATTGGGCACATTTCCCAATGGAGAAATTTCTGTTTAGAAGAGGCTGAGATTTATTGCTGAAGGCAGGCCGTACTGTATGGATCCGTACAACATCAAGTTTGGGCACAAAAATCGAGGCAAGTGTGGACACAATTTTCGAGGCAGCTTTGGGTGAATTTTCTGTTGGAGGTCGGCCGTACAAGAGTGGAGGTACAATAGCCTGTTGTGTGCATAAATATTGAGGTGCTGATTTCAGCAAGGCTGTACAACTGTCCGGATTTGGCACGTTTTTCTAGGCAACAGATTTGTGGGACTGTTGGGTGTTGTAAGTGATTCTCTTGGATATACTTTCCTGAAGTTAATAAAATCTCTCTCTCTCTCTCTCTCTTTGGGTTTCCCCACATTGGGGTTTTCCTTGGTTGGTTGCCTAAATTTATGAGTATTACATGGATGTGTAATTGTTGTTCATTGTGTTTATTCCGCTGCAAAAGTGCTTGGCAATGTGTATTTCTGCTCATAATATTTTTTGAATGTGTTTATACATTTCAAAATTCATAGATGACAGTTATCTCTAGGTTGTTAAGTGAATGACAAAATTTGTGCATGTTGATTTTGTCATTAAATTTCTACATGGTATTAGAGCTTGGGCTCTGAGTTACAGTGAGAAGTGTTATTTTTGGGCAAGATTTGGAGAGGGGAAACTTGATTGTTTGTTTTCCATTGAACAATTGACAAGGAGATGGCTGTTTGCATCAGGTATGAGGACCGGTTGGATGGGATTTCCAACTATTTGCAATGGAAAGTCAGTATGTCGGCTATTCTCAGGGAGAACAAAATTTGGAGCTTTGTCAGTACCATAGTTGTTGTTCCATCAACAAACCCTATAGCTTTGGATTTACATGAGGTAAAGGGGGCCAAAGCTCAGAGGCTTATTCTGGATCAGGTGAAGGACCACCTTATCCCACACTTGGCTGAGAAGAAGACAACCAAAGAGATGTGGGATGCACTTAAAAACTTGTACGAGGCGAAGAATGAAAACCGAAAGATGGCCTTGAAGGATAAACTGCATGATACTAAGATGGGTAAGGGGGAGAGTGTGTCTTCTTATCTTACTCGGGTAGCTCAAGTGAAAGATGAGCTTGCTGCAATTGGGGAGGTCATATCGGATTCAGAGTTGGTGAAGATAGCCTTGAAAGGCTTCACCAAGGAATGAGAAGTCTCCGTGAAGTGTGTGGTTGGTTGTGAGCATCTTCCGGATTGGAGTAGACTGTGGGATGATTTCACTCAGGAGGAGATCCGGGAAGGATCTCAGAGTAGTGGACAAAAGACAGATGGAGCTGATGAAGATGTTGCTCTTGCTGCAAAGGGCAAGGGGAAGAAGAAAGGAAATTTCGGGAGGGACTTGAGTAAAGTTAGATGTTACTGTTGTAACTAGTTGGGGCACCTTGCTTCTCAATGTCCTAAGAGGAAGAAGATGAAGAAGGAACAGGAGGGGCCTGATACAGCTGCTACAACAACCATGGAGTACTTTTCTTCCAAGTTTGATAAGGAATTTTCTTTGGTTACTCTAGTATCCAGTGTCGGTAGTAGAGGATTTGGGGGTGATAACATATGGATTGTTGAGAGTGGAGCCTCTTGTCACATGATGGGAATCTAGGGAGTATTCCTTATTATCACAGAAACAAGTCCTGACCGGCTGGTGGAGAGTGAAGGTGGTATGGCACAAGCTGTACGTGGAGTTGGAAGGGTTAGATTTTGTCTCGAGTATGGGGGACTCTTGGAGGTTGATGGAGTTTTCTTTGTTCTAGGGTTGAGGGTTAACTTGCTCTTAGTCTCAGCCTTGGAGGATGTTGGATATTGGACATTGTTCAAGAGGGGACATGTATTTATCTACAGGGAGGGAGTGGAACTGGTTTTATCTACAAGGAGGGAGTGGAACTGGTTGAACCACAACTGATTGGTGATCGGGTGGATAGGTTGTACATGTTGCGAGGACAACCTTCAGGTTATGATTCAGCGTCGGATGAAGAGCAGGAGGCTCCTGAGACTGCGGTGGGCCCAAGGATTCAGTCTTGCATTCCAAGAGAAGAGAGGGAGTCTCCTTTGAGCACCGGTAGGAGGTTCAACTGGTGTGATAGAACCGATGCTCAGGGTGGAGTGGATTCTCCTAGGAGCTCAGGGTGCAAAGTGGCTGTCAGGAGAAGATCTTTTGGTTCGAGTTCTATGCAGGTGATGAGGTTGGATACAGGTTCAGAGGAGCTCCTACTGCGAACAATGTGATGGGATCGGATGATGGTGATGGCAACGAGTACTTCCCTCGCTAAGAGGGAGTGTTAGCGTTTATAGCTCGGGAGGTACTCCACATATTTGTCTTGTAGGCGGAAGTAGCCTTATATTTGCACTACTAGACACTTGACTTTGTAATGGGTTTTTATAAAGTTGTAATAGAGTGGTTCTTTTATTAAAGTGACTTTTTAAAAAAATGTACCTTCTAATATTAAAGTGACTTTATTTCATAAAGTGCACTTATGTTATAAAGTGAAATTGTACTTTAATATTTAAGGCAAGATTAGATCTTGGCCTTTGGATTTAGGGATGGAGAAGGTGAAAAGACACTTGGAAGGTGAAAGGTCATTTTCAAATTATAAGAGAATGCATTGGGTAGTGTGCAAAACAACAATGAGAAGAGGAGATTGAGAGATTTCCAAGAGAGCTTGCGAGAGGAAAGTGAGCAACAAATTTTTGGCATGGATTCCAAGGGAGATTGGGCACATTTTGTCAATGGAGAAATTTTTGTTTAGAAGAGGCCGAGATTTATTGCTGAAGACAGGCTGTACTATATGGATCCGTACAGGCCGTACAACAAGTTTGGGCACGGTTTTCAGGGCATATTTTGGTGAATTTTCTGTTGGAGGTCGGCCATACAAGAGTGAAGGTACATCATCTTGTTGTGGGCACAAATATCGAGGTGCTGATTTGTGGGCACGCTTTTCTAGGCAACAGATTTGTGGGACTGTTGGGTGTTGTAAGTGATTCTCTTGGCTGCTAAATGTAATTTTGCTGCTGATGTACGTTCTTGAAGCTAATAAAATCTCTCTCTCTCTCTCTCTCTCTCTCTCTCTCTCTCTTTGGGTTTCCCCACATTGGGTTTTCCCTGGCTTGTTGCCTGAATTTCTGAGTATTACATGGATGTGTAATTATTGTTCATTGTGTTTATTCCACTGCAAAAGTGTTTGGCAATGTGTTTCTGCTTATAATATTTTTTGAATATGTGTTTATACATTTCAGAATTCATAGATGACAGTTATCTCTAGGTTGCTAAGTGAATGACAGAATTTGTGCATGCTGATTTTGTCATTAAATTTCTACAATGCATAGTTATATTCAACTCACCACTTGCAATCACAATTATTTGCACCAAGTAAATTATAAAGTTTTGAAGGTAAAATTTGGTTCATCATACACATTTTAAATCATACTTTATTAACAAAGTACAAAGTAGAATGTTAATGTGGAGCTCATTAAATTATATACCCAAATTACCTTTTACCTTTCAAAGAGGGAGTGTGCAGTCATAACCACTTATTAGCATTGGCAAAGTGTGAGCATTCGATAGATCACTAGCCCATTAAAAAATTCAATGCAATGTCAAGGAACAAGGGTTATTATATGTGTAAACACACCATTTATTACCATTCAACAATAAAGAGTGTAACTTTCTTCGATAATATGTGGCAACAAATAACTATTGACATTCAGTATAAAGCTCATAACACATGTAGAGGTAATCTTAGTCATTCATCATCATACACCCGGTTTATATATTATGAAATTAGTGAATTTGGAAATAGAGTTAAGACCCAATATGTTGAGAGTTCAACACGTACCAACTATCCCTTCAATTCTCAAATTACCAATATTATGCATATGTATACCAGTACGAATTTAACTCAAATAATACATGTATACCATAGCGTTGATTTTTAAATGGTAGATTAACGTTAAGCTTATTCTCATATTAGCACCCAAGATTGATGCAACCCGAAACTTGGAGCGCTGCGTTAACCTGACAAATAAATAAAATTAATAAACCTTAGTGCCAGGATCGATTCTTCGAATGATTATATATTGGTAAGTTGTGGGGCATATCTAAATCGTTTCAGCAACGAGGAGGTCAATTTCACAGCAAAACAAACCTAAACTCATACCTCCACAAATCCTCTAAAAAAGATTAATCGAGTCCATTAAATATCGTTGTTGTAGGTAAAGTAGCACAACAATTAGGGTTTCAAACTCCAATCCGTGCTTGATTTTGTTTGTTTTCCTGTGTATATCTTTGCGCATAAGGGTCAAGCAAACTTGAATAGCAGATCCGAGGAAAGGAAAATTGGGATTTAGGTGAGGACCGTGTAAAGACACAACGCATAACTAGATTGCTGAAGTTAAAAAATGACTTTGGTGGATGTGATCTAACTCAAATCCTTGGTTTCCTTTTGCAATTTTGTCACATTTGTGATGAACGGGGATAATTTTTTAGGGGTTTTGATTGGAATCTATGAAAGTGCCCCATTTATTCATTGGGCAATGGAGTCTTTCCAAATTTGGTGAAAATCCTTTCTTTGAAAAAGTTTGTTGGAGACCCTCACGCTAGTTGGTGAGCATGAGGATGATCTAAGCTATGACAAGTCTATTGAAAAGTTACCGAGGAGGAAAAGATCATCATTGAATCAAACGAAATAGGTGTTAACAATTTTTTATTAAACTTCACATGTAAATGCCAAGTTCCACACATCAACCTTTAAAATATGAAATCTAAAAAAAATAAATGAGGGACAAAATAGGCCATAGACCGTACCTTGTCCAATCAAGGAAATAACAATGCTCTTACCGTCACTAAAACATAAGAAATTATTCACAAAATAAGAGAAAACTTACACCACAATGCTTGGGCCAAAACTTTCTTTATTTTCCAATCCAATCCCTTTTTACAAATGAGAGGCCTTCCCCTTTTATAGATGAAGAGGAAGCCCTAAATCATTTACAAAAACTATGGGTAAAAACAATACCATGGGTAAAATTATTGAACCATGAGCCAAATAATATTTAAATGTGCTCTTACAATAAATAATGATTTTCTCCCTTGATGTGGTCAAATAATAATAAAATAGTGCTTTTCTTTTCCTTGACAAAGTCAATCACCATAAAATAATGTTTTTCATGATGCACCCCCTTTAAGAAAACTAAACACCTTGTTCCATTAATGAAATAAATCACGTGGCAAGGTGAAATTTGCTCTTCCACTTAAGTTGAGATATTAAACATGTGCTCAAATAGAAAGGGGGTGCTCCACGTGTCCAATAACACTCCAATGTGCAATATTTACCTAAGATGATGGTTTTAACTCTTTAGAAAATCACTAATTCATAGCTACAAGTGACAATTTCCTAGTAAACATAGCATTTTAAATTAATTTAAACACTTGCTTAAGTTTTACCTAAGAAACATTGTTAATAATTTTAAATAAGCCCACTCCTAAGGAAAACCCATATTTCCTAAGTTTTTTAGGTGGAGGATGGACAATTAGTGAGATTAGTGATGAAAGGGAAAAGGGGGAATGCTTATGTGATGACTCTTAAAGTTGTAGACATGCATGGGCCATTTTAGCTTTTTTGATCTCTAGCTTTATTTTAGCTAGGCATTCTTTTCATATTTGCCTTCTAGAGGGAGCCTTTACTATTTCGGTCTACACACACTTCCCTTTTCTTTTCTTTGATTTTTCTAAGTCCTTTTTTCTTTAGATAGACATTTTGCTCCTAAGACTTGAAAGTGGGGGAGAACCATAGTGAAGTAGTTTATACTTTATTTGATTTTGCTCTTCACCTCTTTAGTCTTCATGGCTTTATTTGACATAAGCTTTTTTTATTTCGACCTTTTCTTTTGACCTTTGAGTAGCCATATGTGATGGTGTGCTATTTTTTTAATGTGGATGGAAACAAGTGATACTGGGGACATGGAAAATGTTTAGTGTGATTAGGATATGGATTGCACTACCTAGTCTAAACAACCTAGTAGTATGAGTCATCTTAGAAGAGGGGCATCCTTCCAACCAAAAACATGTTTCCCATGGTAAAACGATGCAAGTGAGAAAACTCTATGCTATGACATCTTAGTCAACCGTTGTAAGGAAACCACAACTTCATGACATTCTTGTTAATTTTTCTAAGCTCAGATCTGATTTCTACTTTCAATAAAAAATAAATTTCAGATGCATGCATGCACGAAAAACAATAAAATTCCAGATCTGATTTTTATGAACATAAATACACTGATCTTATTAACAACACATGCACAACGGAAAAATAGCAAACCAATCACACGTTTGACAATGAGAATTTCATGTAAACACCCCCGGAAAAACCCCGAAGGGAAAACTAACAAAATGAAATTTTTTATTGAGTTGGCCCATAGAGAAAAATTTTGAAAATTATTACACCAATTAATGAACCTATACTTAGCTCACAATGAAGAAATCTGTTCACAGCAAGAACAAAATCTGCCTCAATTTGCGTGTAGCATGCCTTGGGATTTGTGCCCAACCTACACACTTTTCCGTTGTTGATGATTGTAGCTTCGTGAGACATTCTCTAGGTAGTACTCCTCGATAGACTGAGCTGGGTTGACCTGTGATGATACTCCTCGATGGACTGAGTTGAGTGTGACACTTATCAATGGACTAATAAGTTGTACTGAGTTGGTGCCCAACAACCCTTGGGTTGTAGCCCAAGAGGTTGGGATATTGTACTGGGTTGGTGCCCAACAACCCTTGGGTTGTAGCCCAAGTGGTTGGGATGTTGTATTGGGTTGGTGCCCAATGACCCTTGGGTTGGTGCCCAATGACCCTTGGGTTGTAGCCCAAGAGGTTGGGACGTTGTACTGTGTTGGTGCCCAATGACCCTTGGGTTGTAGCCCAAGTGGTTGGGATACCATGGGTTGTAGCCCATCATCCCTTGTGGTTGTAGCCCTTGTGGACACATCTTGTGGTTGTAGCCATGTGTGACGTGATGGAGAACACTTTCACTGTGACGTCAAGAGAAGGAAGAAGGCTCATGCCTTGCACAGAAGACTTAAAGCCTAAAGGTTCAAGTTGGCCCTGTTGAGAGGCACCACTTGGACGTGATAGTTCACACGTTGGACTTGTATATATAGAAGAGCTATCTCCCATTTGTAGACATCACTTGTACATCTTTCTCTCTTGTGTATTTCACTATATTGGACTAGTGCACTATCTTTGGAGTTGTAGCGCTATTCTTTTTTCTGCTCTTGTATCTTCTCTTGGAAAAATATTCTAGTGAAAGGTTGTTGGGTTTTCTTCCCTTGTGCAAAAGGGTTTCCGAGGATAAATTCTTGTGTATCTTGTGCATGGTTTTCTTCTTGTGATCTTGGTTATTTATTGCAGTTATTGTATATGGTTTATGCTTTAGTTATGCTTATGCTAATGATAAAGAAAGTTATTGAAATTGAACAAGCATAAAATTCAACATGGTTTCAGAGAAGTGTTCTTGAAAGAAGCCATTTGCACAAGCTCGCTAGCCTTCTTCTGCAGCTCGCTACCCCTTCTACAGTGCGCTAGCCCTTTTCTGTAGTTTGCTAAGGTTTAGCTGCAGTTGCGCATTTCCTTGTCAAGCTCGTTGAGCACTAGTCCCTAAGATGTTGGGACAAATGTCACCACAGATCAGTGCGCCCTACCCTAGCGCACCCCCTGCAACTCTCATATTGCATATTGGAGAAGGTTTGAATTTTTGGGATTTTTTCGGTCCTAGGGTTTCTGCAGCCATGGTGAAAAGTGTTCTAGTGGAAGATAGGTTTGATGGAGCCTCTAACTTCAACTCTTGGAAGTCTAGGCTACTCATCACTCTAGAAGAGAGTGATGTGATGAAGTTTGTGGAAACGGTTGTGCCAGAACCAGATGATGCTTCAGAGAAGTCTCAGTGGAAGAAGAATGATGCAAAAGCTAGAAAGATCATTATCTACTCTGTGAGAGACCACTTGATTCCGCACATCTCCAAACTGAAGACAACTAAAGAGATGTTTGACGCCTTGAAGAATTTGTTTGAGAGAAACAACACCAACAGAGCCATTGCCTCAAAACACCAGCCTCAGAACGTCAAGATGACTAAGGCAGATGCAATTGCCATCTTTTTCATGAAGATATTTGAGATCAAAGATCAGTGGGGCGCCATTGGATAGATCATCTCAGATAGAGAACTTGTCATGTTGATTCTTAATGGTCTTCCAAGCCATTGGGAGCCATTCATTCAGAGTATTAGTGGGTGATCCAAATTGCTTAAGTTTGATCGGTTATGGGCAGATTGTACTCAGGAGGAGACCAGACTTGTAGCTAGAGGTGCGCAAGGTTCCCCTCATGATGAAAGTCATGCCCTTGCCTCTCATGCAAGGAGAGGAAAAGGAAGAGGAAGAGGTTCCGACAAACCATTCAAAGGAGGGAAGTCCAGACCAACTCCTGAGCATAAAAAGAAGGATCTTTCAAAGATTCATTGCTTCAAATGTGAGAAGTTTGGCCACTCTGCCAGGCATTGCCCTTTGTGGAAGAATAGAAAGCAGCATGCCTACACCACTAATGTTGACTGAGAGCCACCCCAGAAGAAGTCAAGGAAAGCAAGCAAGGATGTTGAGGAGTTCTTCATTTCAACCCTCTCAGGTATGGTTCCTACTAGTAGTGATATCTGGTTGATTGATAGTGGTGCTTCCAGAGATATGACTTGATAATAGATATAGAGAGCACCTTATAGATCTAGTAGAGAAAGACTCTCAATTGCATGTTGTACTTGGTGATGATGCCAGATATACTGTGAAGGGATCTGGGGCCACTTCTTTCCAATTAGACTCTAGTACCCCGCTTCATTTGAGTGATGTATTCTTTGTATCGGGGATGAGAAGGAACCTTGTTTCTATTTCAGCCTTGGAGGACAAAGGCTACAAGGTTGCCTTCTTTGATGGAAAGGTTCTTGCATGGCACAAGAACTCTAGTATGGAATCAACCTGTGTGATTAGTGTTCGAGAAGACAGTTTGTACAGATTGACAGTTTGACCAGTTCAGGCCCTGGTGCATGATTCTATTAGTCTGAGTGAGTTATGGCATAGTAGACTTACTCATTTGCATTATAGAGCTCTTCCCACTTTGGGGAAGATGGTGACGGGTCTTCCACAGCTCTGTGTTGAGCATAATGGCATTTGTAGAGGTTGTGCTCTTGGCAAGAATGCC
This sequence comes from Picea engelmannii, assembly GCA_009831015.1. NCBI lineage: Eukaryota > Viridiplantae > Streptophyta > Pinopsida > Pinales > Pinaceae > Picea > Picea engelmannii. The sequence continues at coordinate 100,367 of ML831633.1, read as the reverse complement.
AAGGGGTCTTTTCTGAGCAGTGACAACAGATCCAAGGGGATCTTAGACTTGGTGCATTCAGATTTGTGTGGCCCTATGACAGTTGCTTCTTTGAGTGGATACTTATACTATGCGATCTTCGTTGATGACTACTCTCGAAAGACTTGGATTTACTTTTTGAAGTCCAAGGAATCTGAAGAAGTCCTTGGCAAGTTTTAGGAGTATAGAGAACAGGTTGAGAACCTGACTAGAAAGAAGATCAAGATACTGAGATCATATAATGGAGGAGAGCACACCTCCAAGGCTTTCTGTGATTTCTGCATTGAGGCAGGGATCAAGAGGGAGTACACTGTTCCTTACAACCCCCAACAGAATGGGGTTGCAGAGAGAAAGAACAAATCTATTGTTGAGGCAACTAAGGTGATGATTCATGATCAGAGTTTGCCTATGTTTTTGTGGGCAGAAGGCATCCATGACCGCTGTGTATGTTAAGGACAGGAGCCCTCATAAGATTTTGAATAATCTAACTCCCAAGGAGGCCTTGACCGGAGTGAAGCCTAAGGTTGGACACTTCAAGATATTTGGGTGTCCTGTTTACATTCACGTACCCAAGGAGAAAAGGATGTAGTTAGATCCTTCAGGCAGGAAGGGTACATTTGTTGGGTACAATGGGTCTTCGAAGGCATATCGAATCTACATCCCAGGTCAGAGACAGACTGAGGTGAGCAGGGATGTTTCCTTTGAGGAGGAGGTAGCCTTCAAGAGATCTAGAGGATCTCACATGGAGATTGATAGTGAGAGGCAGGAGGAGATGGTATCTTCCCCCCCTCACCCTTTAGCAGTTCAGAGGGAGCCAGTTGAGCCCATGGAGACAATTGAACCTGTTGATCTAGTTGATCCTGTTGATATTTCTAGAGATATTGCAGTAGGTCAGGAAAGGCCCGCATGGGCTCATCAAACTTTGTAGGAGGCAAAGGGACATGCAACCCCTTGTGGTACTTTCAGAGAGAGCAAGAGACCTCAGAGATTCTCGAGCTACGTTGCAGTGATGAGCCACATCACTGATTCTGAGCCTTCCTGTTATGAGGAGTCATCTAGTCAGTAGGTCTGGAGAGATGCTGCCATGATGGAGTATCAGTCCATCATGAAGAATGATGTGTGGGATATTGTTCCGAGACCTAAGGGGAAGTCTGTGGTGACTTCCAAGTGGATCTATAAGATCAAACATGCAGCTAACGGGAGCATCAAGAAGCACAAAGCGAGATTTGTGGATAGAGGATTCTCTCAGGTAGAGGGAATAGACTATGAGGAGACATTTGCTCCTGTTGCTCAGTACACCTCCATTCGGACGATCATTGCCCTTGCTTCAGCCATGGGTTGGAGACTACATCAGATGGATGTGAAGATAACCTTCCTCAACGAAGAGATTGAGGAAGAGGTGTACATCGAGCAACCAGATGGTTTTGTGATTCATGGGAAGGAGTCCCATGTGTGCAGGTTGAAAAAGGCCTTGTATGGACTCAAGTAGGCACCTCAAGCTTGGTATGCAAGGATTGATGGATACTTGATGAGTTTGGGTTTCAACAAGAGTGTTGTTGATTCCAACCTGTACTACAACATTGTTGATGGTGAGTCCCTAATTTTGATCCTGTACATTGATGATTTATTTCTCACCGGAGCAGAGTGTCTCATTGCTTGGTGCAAACATGAGTTGGCCTCTGAATTTGAAATGAAGGATCTTGGCATGATGCACTATTTCTTGGGACTAGAGTTGTGGCAGATAACTGATGAGATCTTCCCGAGTCAGGAAAGTATACAGTTGATATTTTGAGGAGATTTGGGATGTTGGACTCTAAGTCCATGGCCACACTGATCGTGTCGAATCTGAAGAAGTTGAGTGAATCTTCTTCTGATTCAAACTTGATTGATTCGACTATGTACCGATAACTAATTGGATCATTGATATATCTGGTTAACACCAAACCAGATATTTGCTATGCAGTGAGTGCACTTAGCTAGTTCATGAGTCAACCAAAATAGATACATTGGGCAGCTGCGAAGCATGTGTTGAGATACTTGCGAGGCACAATTGGATATGGCCTAAGATATGCTTCTAGTGTTGACATTAGATTGCAGGGATATGCTGATTCTGATTGGGCAGGGAGTGTTGTGGACAGGAAGAGCACCTCCAGGTGTTGCTTCAGTTTGGGATCTCCCATGGTTTCCTGGTGTAGTAGGAAGCAAACTTCTGTGGCTTTGAGTATTGCAGAGGTCGAGTATATTGCAGTATCTATGGCAGCTCGTGAAGCAATGTGGGTTCGGAAGCTCCTTGCAGGTTTGTTTGGACAGATGTTGGATCCCATCATGATTCATTGTGATAACCAGAGATGTGTGAAGCTCTCAGAGAATCCAGTATCTCATGACAGATCGAAACATGTTGAGATCAAGTATCATTACATTCAAGACATGGTGCTGAGGAAAGTAGTACTGGTGCGGTACCTTCCTCCAGATGAGCAGATTCCAGATGTTCTCACCAAACCCCTTGCCAAGTCGAAGTTCGAGTACTTCCATGATAAACTTGGAGTGGTAGAGAATGCCCCTCTCACTGAGAGGGAGTGTTGATGATTGCAGCTTCGTGAGACATTCTTTAGGTTGTACTCCTTGATGGATTGAGTTGGGTTGACCTGTGATGATGCTCCTCGATGGACTGAGTTGAGTATGACACTTATCGATGGACTGATAAGTTGTACTGGGTTGGTGCCCAACGACCCTTGGGTTGTAGCCCAAGAGGTTGGGATATTGTATTGGGTTGGTGCACAATGATCCTTGGGTTGTAGCCCAAGTGGTGGGGACGTTGTATTGGGTTGGTGCCCAACGACCCTTGGGTTGTAGCCCAAGAGGTTGGGATGTTGTACTAGGTTGGTGACCAACGACCCTTGGGTTGTAGCCCAAGTGGTTAGGATACCATGGGTTGTAGCCCATCGTCCTTTGTGGTTGTAACCCTTGTGGACACGTCTTGTGGTTGTATCCCTTGACGATGATGATACACACTATGTGGTTGTAGCCCTAGTGTATTCTAGTGGGTTGTAGCCCCTAGATGAGATGAGAAGGTCCACATTAGTTGTAGCCATGTGTGACGTGATGGAGAAGACTTTCACTGTGACGTCAAGAGAAGGAAGAAGGCCCATGCCTTACGCAGAAGACTTAAAGGTTCAAGTCGGCCCTGTTGAGAGGCACCACTTGGACGTGATAGTTCACACATTGGAATTGTATATATAGGAGAGTTATCTCCCGTTTGTAGACATCACTTGTACATCTTTCTCTCTTGTGTATTTCACTATATTGGACTAGTGCGCTATCTTTGGAGTTGTAGTGCTATTCTTCTTTCTTCTCTTGTATCTTCTCTTTGAAAAATATTCTAGTGAAAGGTTGTTGGGTTTTCTTCCCTTGTGCAGAAGGGTTTCCCAGGATAATTTCTTGTGTATCCTGTGCATGGTTTTCTTCTTGTTATCTTGGTTATTTACTGTAGTTATTGTATATGGTTTATGCTTCAATTATGCTTGTGCTAATGATAAAGAAAGTTAATGAAATTGAACAAGCATAAAATTCAACATCTGTTGTATGGATCTCTGTTGTACGGATCTTTCTTGGGAATCATGCCCATACTGTATGTTGTAATCTGCTGTATGAATCTGCCTAGGGAAGTGCGCCCTACCTTGGGAAACTTGCTTTGCTTCCCTCTACAATTTTCCACCAACTGCAAACTTTTTCTCTTCTCCCCAACTCTCCAACTCTCACCTGTCACAATGAGTTGATTTTTCTTTTTCTGGCTTCTTTTACTTCAATATGTCCAACCTCGTAATCATCACCCCAATCTACGGACGAGATCGATCAAGATCAACGGTCACGATATAACCTAAGCTCACTTAAATTTACTTTATGAACTTTAGCTACGCCAACATTAATTAAAAATTAATTATTGTGTTTTTTTGATAAAAGTTACTTTATAAGAATAAATTAAGCCCGAGAAAGTTTCTGGACGACTTCTTCATGCTTCAACTCTAATCCAATGCAGAAGCACATGTCTGAGCTACCATAATTTAACACTCCCTCTTAGCGAGGAAGGTGTTCTGCACCACCCCCAACTTATCTCTGAAGAACACAAACTTCCTCTTTAACAAAGCTTTTGTGAGGATGTCCGCAACTTGCTCATCGATAGAAATGTACTGAAGCTTCACAACTCCTCTCTGAATGTAGTCTCGGAAGAAGTGATACCTGATCTTTATATGCTTAGACTTGTCATGGAACACTGGATTCTCCGAGATTTTAATGCAAATTTGATTATCATAGTGAATGATGCTCGACTGCAACTTATGACCAAATAATCCAATGAGTAACTTGCGAAGCCATATGGCCTCACAACTCACTTGACTGGCTGCCATATACTCTACCTCTGGAGAGCTCAATGCCCTCGACTTCTGTTTCCTGCTGAACCAAGACACAATTGTTGATCCCAAGCTGAAGCAACACCTTGAGGTGCTTTTCCTGTCAACTGCAGTGCCTGCCCAATCCGAGTCTATGTAACCCATCAATCTGACTCCATCCCCCTGAACATAGCTCAACCCATAATCTACCGTACCTCGAAGGTATCCGAGCACATGTTTTGTTGCCACCCAATGCGCCCTCCTCTTCTCAACCATGAACTGACTAAGGGTGTTGATAGCAAAACAAATATCTGGTCTAGTGTTGACCAGATACATCAAAGAACCAATCAACTGTCGATACAAGGTGAGATCAATCAACTTAGACTCATAAGCATTCAACTTCTTCAAGTTGGTTGTCATAGGCGTAGACATAGGCTTGCAATTTGACATCTCAAATCTCCTCAAGATATCCACTGCATATTTTCCCCGTCCTAGGAAAATATGACCTGTCCTCTGCCACACCTCCAATCCCATAAAATAATGCATCAACCTGATGTCCTTCATCTCGAACTTCGAAGCAAGATTTCACTTGCACTCCTTAATGAGCTTCTCTAATCCAGTAAGAAATAGATCATCCACATACAAAACAAGAATGAGAGGATCCTCACCAACCAGAATGTAGTAAAGGCCAGGGTCTGCCTCACTCTTCTCAAAGCCCATCTACTGCAAGTAGCTATCGATCCTTGAATACCAAGCTTTGGGAGCTTGCTTGAGCTCGTACAATGCTTTCTTCAACCTGCATACATGGGATTGTCTCCCATGCACCTCAAAGCCTTGAGGATGCTCAATGTACACCTCCTCTTCAATGATCCCATTTAGAAATGCGGTCTTTACACCCATCTGATGTATCCTCCAACCCATCTCTGCTACAATGGACACGACTACCCTGATAGAAGTGTATCTAGCTTGCTACTATCAATGCCTAGAAGTGTACCTAGACTGCTACTGCTGTGAATCAATGCCTGATCTGGCTGGAACATGAGCCTATATAGCTTCCCCTTCCTAATCCTAATCACCTTAGCTATCCTGGAACTGGATCCTCTAGGATGAATGAGTACCTTTCCATCTCGGAAAACAATCTAATATCCACTATCCTCTATGGCTGAAATTGAGATCAGGTTCTTTGCCAACCCTAGAACATACAACACCTTCACTCTCATTGATTGCTGAGACTCCCTCTAAAACGAGACTGTTCCTCAACCAACTGCTTTGACTGTGGAGTCATCGCAAGCTCGATATCAAGATCTAAATCACCCTTTGATAGATCTGTGAAGTACTCTCGTACTCCCGTCATATGACTAGAAGCACCACTGTCAATGTACCACACGCCAATGGGTATTGATTTCAAAAAGGGGCTTGCCGCTAATGAGAACTCCTTCTCAAACTTGGTGGAAAACTCATCCACCTCTATTGAAGCTGCAACCTGTGGCTTCCTATTCCTCTTCTTATTTAGACATTGACTAGCATAGTGCCTTGTTTTGTGACATGCAAAGCATTTTACTTTGCTCATGTCTTTCTTCTTCTCACCCTTTGAGGTAGCCCCACCATTGGAGCTTTTCTTGGCCTTGCCTTTGCCCTTTCTTGTAAGAGCAACATTCTCCTCATCATCACCCTGCTGTTGTCTTGCATGGCTAGATCCCAATCTCATATTCTCTTGCATGAAATCATCCCATAATATTTCCCAATTGGGAAGATTTTCTCTAGCAACAATTCCACGGACGAAGGCATCCCATGGTTTATAAATTTTTTTCAAGGTTGTTCTAACCAATTCTTGATCCTAAACTATTTCCCCAACAACAACCAACTTACACGAATCTGAGTGATTTTAGTGAGATAGGATGCAACTATATCAGATCTGGACATCTTCATGCTATGAAGCTTCTCTTGTAACACCATTTTCTTGTTTTGGTTGCCACTCTAATAAAGATTCGTCAAGGATTCCCACATCTCGTAGGTATTCTTTTTCCCGATCACGTGCGAGATGATGTGATCCTTCACAACATCCAAGATGATTTTTCTGGCCTTCACATTCTTCTTGTTATAAGCAGCCAAAAGCACTGCATCGATAGGAACAGTCTGGGTTCTCTCAACAATATCCCAGATCTCATTTTCCTCTAACAACAATGCAATTCTTTTTTTCCCGGGGCTGAAGTTTGATGCCCCCTCCAACAGGTCCTCAAATCTCAAACTAATAGCCATCTTCTTTGTCCAACTGATAAATTGAACCCACAACCTCCTAATGAAAATAAACTTGCAAATACTTGTTGATCCCTGTGCCAAAGTCTTTGGTTTTCTTTCAGAGACGGAGCTTTGGTACCATGTTAATTTTTCTAAGCTCAGATCTGATTTCTAATTCCAATAAAAAATAAATTTTAGATGCATGCATTCACAGAAATCAATGCATGCGCAGAAAAGGTTGTGAAGGTCTTGTTTGTAAAGGTTGTTTTCTTTATCAAGAACGCCAATTTTAGCAAGAAGTAGATCTTGATCCTGTTTAATTTGTCTAATTTTTTGTTCTTGAGTAGTTGAGTTATTTTCTCAGAATGGTTGTCCAATTTGAAAGCATTTAGGTTGGCTTCTATCTGGGAAGCGAACTCTTGTGCTTCAAGAAGGCAATTAGGGGACTTGTCTCTTAATATAATGTCGATTTGCCCCTGGAAGGCATGGGCATATCGTATTCGGATAGCTTCTTCTTTATGTTTAGATTTATTAGGAAAGTCTTCTATCAAAGTGTCAAAATCTAGCATTGAATTTGCTAACAGGTTTTTGCTCCTCTTTTGTGTTATGACAAAATTGAGACTGTTGCCTCCCCAGTTGCACCAGGAAGGACTTAGGATGTTCCACAAAGATTGAACAAAGCACTTGTTCAAAATTCGAAGTTCAGAAGTCGTACAGGGCATTATTGCCCCTTCTTCTTCTTCTTTATGCATGTTCCATACCCCCATGGGGGGAATTGTAATAAAATGAGTTAGCATGAGGTCTTTTGTATGTAAAAGACTCAACTCCCCAAGACTTGGTCATTAGTACATTACTCTAGAGTGTTTTTTTTCACTTGGTTAATTATTCCTTGCTTTTCAACGACTTATAATTTTCTAAGTTTTTTTACTCATTCCTCCAAAGGTGGAGTATGTCCTAATGGTTAGGGATTGGTGTGTTCTGTCCGAGTCTAGTGTCAAATGTATATTACCATGCTAGTCATTTACCCAGAGTCTTATGGACATGCACTAGGTCCCTCTAGGATTTTTTAATTGTTTTAACTTTTAATAAAATGCAAAATTTCTCGTGAAATGAGATTTTACCTTGTAAATTGATGTAAATATTAAAAAAGTGGTACTAGGAGGTGTTATATGACTTGTGGGGTATCATTTTCTAACTCAGAATACCCCTTTTACTCTTGTACCCCCTTTTCGAGTGAAAAAATTGACTTTTACTCACAAAAATCAATTATTTCCTCAAAAATGTGAATAAATCAACTCCCTCTTTTTAAGGAAACATGTCTGAGACATGTTTTTGACTTGTCTTCAATGCACTTAGCCTCACTGGTTGTTAGTGACAGTTGACGACAAATAAGGGAGAGTTAATTGTTGAGTTAAGTGGTGTGTTAAGCTCACTTGGTGGAGATCCCAAGAGAGGGTGCACCATCCTTCTTGAGAGGTGGCACACTCTCCTTGAGGGCATCGATCCCAAGGCGAGATGCACCTACCTATTGAGAGGTGGTGCCCTCTGACTCTTCCTCTCTTGCAGTGGTGGCGCACTTGCTTGAGTTCTCTTGAGATATGGCAATAATCCATCCATCCACTTGCCTCATCCACTTTGGGATGTGCGCCCTTCCTCCTTGGGAATAATGCCCTCTCTTCCTATTTATCCAATCATTCCCCTCTCTTGTTGATTAATGAGAGTTTGAAATGAGCTTCACAGAATCTGACTCAAGTATGTACTTTGAGCTTGGTATGGCGACTAGGCATGTAGTGCAGGGATCTGGAACAATGTCATTCCAGATGTAGTTAGGGGATGTGTTGAGAGTGTCAAATGTGCTATGGGTGCCAAAATTTAGGAGGAGTGTGCTCTCAGTCTCAACGATTAAGGAGAAGGGCTATTACGTATTGTTCTGGGATGGACAAGTGTTATTCATGCCCAGAGGATCTAGCCTAGATACAATAATGGTTCTCGGAGTTAGAGAGAACAACCTGTATAGGATGAAGGGCCAGCCTATGCGAGCTATGGCCGACAGTAGCAGAGTGATAATGAACATGGAACAGGTAGCTCCAAAGGTTGTGCAGACTTAGAGGGAGCTTGACTACAGAGGAAGTCAACAGATCCAGAGGGAGTGAGCAAGCTCAGATGGAGAGTCGACCATTCAGAGGGAGTTTACCTTTAGGTTTAGGTGGGAGAAAGGAGTCTTCCAAGACTGTCAGGAAGGTGTCATGGGTTGAGGAAGCCAGGTAGAAAGCTTAGAAGCGAGAGGCTTCTAGGAGCAGCGTGTCCTCCAGGGAGGAACCATGCCATACAACAAGACTTGCTTCGGTGACTTCGGTGACAGAGGGAGCAACCAATTAGGAGGATTGGAGTGCAGCTGTGGTAGTGGATCCAGTGTAGGAGGCAGAGCTACTTCCAGTATGGGAGACAAAGATACTTCCAGGTGATGGAGGATGGAATACCTCCCACGCTAGGAGGGAGTGTTGATGTTTTTGTAGCTTCAGGAGGTATTCCCACAAGCAACCTTGGTGTCGGGCATGTGGGAATCTTTGTTGGCACCTCATTGGACTTTTTCGTTTGGTGAAAACTCCCTTGGATTGGAGCTTGGGGTTTCATGGGCTTGTTGATGGGATTTGGGGGCTTGTGTTGGGGTTTCACACCCACATGGAGGAATAAAGAATTCTAATTTAATGTTGAGTTTAGTGGAGGGCTCCTTAGAGTTAGCTATAAGGGCTTCTAAACTCACTTTGGACTCTTATAAAAGGAGAGGAGAGATTGTGACAATCTCATACTAACATTCTTGTGTGTATCCTTGGTGACCTCAGCCAACATGGGAGAGAGGTTGTGGTGACCTCAGCCAGCCATGGTGAGGGGCCGAATAGGCCTCAGGTCTGCTATCTTGTGACTGTTCTGGGTAGGTTTTGTTATCCCCGACTTGAGGGATAACTAAGGAGATTATGTCTCGAGGCCCACAGGTCCTAGACATGGAGTAACGAGAGCCAGATCGACTTGAGCATGGCTCTGGAGGGCCCTTCTTTTCTTCCTTTCAATGCCTCCACTTTGTCAGCAGCAACAACATCCATCACCTCAGCTTGGTTCTGTAGCAAAGATGGATCTTGCTTCATGAGGTAATGAGTCCGGGTATCATGGTATGTGTCACTTTGATCCTCAAAACCTTTAAATATGTGCATTTAGTTCTTTTTGTTTCTAAAAGGTGCTTGGATCTTATACTTATCCACTTGACCATGTCTGGGGGTAATGACAGGATGCCCTAGTAAGCTTGTGCCCATAGGTTTTGAGTTGCCACTGGGGGGATTTCTGAAAAATCATCGTCCACTCCCGTCATACTTACCACTTTCCATCTTACTTCCCGCTCATCCATCCCTTTACACTGGTCCGGGCATTGGGTTGGCCAATTATTTAAGGGTTGCACCTTACCTTGTGGGAAGAAGGGGCTAAAGGCCCATAAGGTAAAAGCAGTTGGCAAAAGATAAAAGCCTAAAAATAAAACCTCGAGATTCTTCGCCCAGGGATCCCCGAGAAAGCAGTAAAAGGCTTCTCAGCAAGAAACAGAGGGACCCATAAAAAATAATAAAACAAGACCTACTCAGAGGAAAGGGGGTCTCATCATGAGCCAACTTATTAGGTCCATGAACATCTAGCGGTATGACACTACCAACAGCTGGTTACCACGCCAGGGTAGTGGCTCTTGGTGGCATAGCCAAGAGAAAGGGGGTCTCATCACGAGCCAGTCTTCTCATTTCCGTGAAAATGCTTGTGGGTAATGTTATCCTTGATTTCTAGGGATAACTAGGAGATCATGTCTCGAGGCCCACAGGTCCTAGACATGGAGTACCGAGAGCAGGATTGACCTGAGCATGGCCCTGGAGGGCCTATCCTTCTTCTTCTCCGCCAAAATTGTCCTATCAGCAGCAGCAACATCCATCACCATCGACTTGGACTTGCATCAGAGAAGACTCTTGCTCCATGCGGTAATTGGTCCAGGTATCATGGTATGTGTCATGTTTGATCATTATAACTTTTAGATATATGCATAAGGTTCCTTACATTTCTGACAACTGCTTGGATCTTACACTAACCCACTTGACCATTGTTGGGGGGATTAATGGGGTGCCCTAGCAAGCTTGTATCCATAGGTTTTGGTTAGCCACTAGGGGGGATTTGAAGAGCCATTGTCCGCTCCCACCATACTATCATTTTACATCTTATCTCCCATACATCCATCCCATTCCCCTAGTCTGGGCATTAGGATGACCTATTTGAGGGGTTACACTTTGTCCTGTGGGAAGAAGGGGCTAAAGGCCCAGGGGGTAAAAGCAGCTGGTAAAAGATAAAATCCATAGGAAATAAAACCTAGAGATGCCTCGCCCAGGGATCCACGAGAAGGCAATAAAAGGCCTCTCGATAAGAAACAAAAGGGACCCAAAGAAAAATAATAAAACAAGGCCTAACCAAGAGGATGGGAGGTCTCATCACGAGCCGACCCATTATGTTCATAGGTATCTAGCAGTATGACGTTGCC
>ML831633.1:49914-69183 GCA_009831015.1 Picea engelmannii | reverse complement strand
ATTGGGGGTTTTGAGGGTTTTGACATAACAAACCCTAGAGGACGATTCGGTGGTGAAAGATTCCACCTAGCTTGTCCCAAGCTTGGTCTCGGAGATGCAATACTCTCCCACACCATTCTAGTTCCAGATCTACTCAATTGCAGTAGGATTCCACATCAGTTGCTTGTGCAGATAGAGAGAGGGTGCACCAGTTGGGGGTTTCCAGCAAGGGGGGCGCACCATTCATTGAGGAGGGATTCTCCCTAGCTGAGGAGAAGGGATTTTGGGAATTCTAGGTATTGGGTTTCCTTTGCAGGTGTCTTGGCATTATTCTTGGTGGTTTTCCGGAGTCTTTCAGTGGAGGATCGATTTGTATTGAGAGTGGGACGTTTTCCCAAGAGGAGGGCGCACCATTATTTGGAGGGTAGCTAGATCTAAGGATCTAGTAGGTATTTGAGGATTTGAGCACTTGGGTTCTCATTGTAGCATCCTGATCTATCATTGTGGGGAGTTTCAGAGCATTTGGAGGCCTCCTTCATCAGGGCTGAATTATCTAGGGCTTTAGTCATCCAGTGGGGTGCACCATTCAGTGGAGGAGTTCAGATCTACAGAGGTTGAGAGGGATCTTGGAGATTCGGGCACCTGGGTTGTTCTTACCATCACTCGATCTACTGTTTGGCATCTTTCTAGAGGTGATTGGACATCTTTGGCACCAGGGCCGAATTGTTGAGGAGCTTCAGTTATCCAGCAGAGCGTAGCATCTTCCAGCAGTGAGGGGTTTGGCACTTGGCATTGGTCTTCATCTCTTATCCAGCCTTTGGAGGCTTATTTTGTATTGTCGGGAGCATTTTGTAGCAGCTCATACTTGTTATCTATTGTCTATCATCTTGGCCATCTGTTGAGCATTCCAGATCGGCATCTCCATTTTAGCAGGTTCTTCTATTTTATGAATAAAGAAGATTTGTGATGTTTTGGCTTGTCTATCATATTGCATGTGGTTGAGGTATGTTTCATGGTTGTCTATTCTTGTTATTTGCTGCATACACACATATAAACACAAGTAAACAAATAGATCAGCAAACTGTTTGACGAAATACCACAACAAGAAAAAAGTTTTGAAAAGACACCAAAACAGTGATGGTCCTTGCATAATGGCTTGGGATCATTACACTGCTGTTGCAAAAAATAATTACAGCCATCTATGACAGCAGCAAAAGCACCTTAAAAGCAAGTGTTAAAGTTGATTTTACATTGCCTTCATTGCTTCTGACAAATACTAGCATTTTGCCAATTTTAGGTTATCATTTTTGGTTGTTATTGAAGCTTTATTGAGGCATAATTGTGAAGCTATCACTGTATATACATTGCTGTTATAAATATTTCTGTTGCTTCATCTTTTATATCAACTTATGCTTTTATTCAAAGTCCATGGTTTTATGAAGCACTAACATCAATTGGTACTCGCAAATAGTGTTTTTCTTATTGTCTCGTTCTAGGCAGGTACACTTAAGCAATACTTTGCTTCATCCTATTAAAACCCTTGGGACTTTCTGATCAGAGTGACTTGTGAGAGGGGAGGAACTTTCTTGATACTCTTACCTTGGCCTTCTCAAACCCCTAGGTCACCGGGGACGTCTCCCCTGGGGTACTACCCCTAAAGAGAAAGAGGTGTCTTGTTTAGGTGACAGTGATAGGACAACCTCTTGTTACGCCAATTTATTGTTCACTTGCTTTTGGCTTTTGGGCAAGTACAAATTGTGCGATAACAATTACCTTTTTCATTGGGATGGATTCTACCCACCTAGTGAAATAGTTTGTAGTAATTGAAACCCAACGATATCCATTGTTGGAGTTATCCTTAAACTCACCAATGAAGTCTAAACCCCACTATTGAAAAGGTGCTTCAACAACGACTAGTTTCAAAGGAAAAGCAGACAATCATTGCTTCCCTGAGAAGAATTGACAAGGTTGGCATGACCTAACATATCGGTGAGTATCAATGAACAATGTGGTCCAATAGTAACCAACTCTCAAGATCTAATGTGCAGTAGTATGATCAACAAAATGATCACCACAACATCCTGAATGATTCCTTAATCAACTTATCTGCTTCATTAGGGTTCTTCCATTCTTGACCATCTTGGGTTAAGCAATATTTCATAGCTTTCAATCTTAAGGTTCTTCTCTTATGGTCTACTAAGTGATCAGGACATGAGAGATTCTTCAAGTAATACACAATATTAGAATACCACTCATCATGTTCTAACTCATTTAAGACCACATTGACTTGGTCATTCTCACCCATTCTTATGGCTTCTTTGTTACTCTCAGTCAATATCTTAGCTAAGCCTTGCCCCTTATTGATCTTAGTGGGTTTAATATCTAATTCATATTCTTGGATCTTTGACACTCATTTCCCTCTAGTTCCAAGGCAATCTTGTTGGAATAAGACATCCCTAACAATGGGATATGGCACATAAGCTTTGATCTTGTTATATCCAACATAACCTCTAAAATGATTTAACGATTTGGCAAGGGCATAAGCTTGCTTCTCAATGATCATATACTTCAGTTCAACATTGCTAAGGGTCTTACTCGTGAAGGCAATAGGTTGTTCGTAATCGTCTTTGTTTTTATGCAAAAGTACCCTAGCAATAGTGTCTTCAGAAGTGAAAGAAAAAATTATAAAGTCTCGAGAATAGTCGAGGCTAACAAGGACAGGTGCCATAGTAATTGTTTCCTTAATATCTTCAAAGGATTTCATACTACTATCATCCCATTTGAAGAAGACATCCTTCTTTAGTAAGGCATTCATTGGTTTAACTTTCTCTGCAAAGTTTGGAATGAATCTCCTTATAAAGTTAATCTTGCCAAAGAACGATTGCAAAGACCTCTTATTGTGTGGGGGAGGGATTCTCTTCATAGATTTGATTCTTGCCGGATCAACAAAAATACCATCCTTAGAGACAGCATAACCCAATAAATTTCCTTTATCAATATTGAAAATCGACTCCTTGGGGTTTAGGGAAATACCATACTTCCTACATCACTCAAAAATTTTCCTAACGTGTGAAACATGCACATTCCTTTCCTTGGAAACAACTGCCAAATCATCTTGATATATTTCTATGATTTTCCCTATCAAATCTCTAAAGGAAAAGTCCATTGCTCTTTGAAAATTGGATCCAACGTTCATAAGGCCAAAGGGCATTCTTAAATATATGAAAGTTCTCCATGGGGTGGTAAAAGTAGTTTTAAGTTGATCCTCCTTTTTGACTAACACTTGGTTGTATCCTGAAAAACCATCTTACTTAGACATCATTCCTGCACCAATGACCCTTTGTAGTAAGTGTTCCATGTTTGGGAGAGTACAATTGTCTTTAAGAAATAATTGATTAAGATTCCTAAAGTCCACACACAATTGAATCTCTCCAGTCTACTTACAAACCACTACCAAGTTAGCCATCCAAGAAGAATATCTAATATGGGCCATAATCTTTGCATCGACCATCTTTTGGAGCTCTTTCTGGATTAAGGGAGCCAACTTAGGGTTAATGTGCAGCTTCTATCTAAATGGTGTGGTCCTTTCCTTGAGAGGAATAACATGTTGGATGATGTCGCCTTTACAAACCTTTAAATCATCATATGACCAAGCAAAAAAGTCTTCTTAGATAAGATTTATTATGCTCTCTCGACAATAGTGGTTCCTTTTCCAATTTGATCATTCTAGGATTATTTTCTGAACCAAGATTAAATTCAAAAGCTTCATCAGATTGATCAACAACAGGTTTACCTTTATACATATCATGTCTATCAAACATCCTTTCTAGAGGAACAACTCCCTTAGGAAGGGTGTCATTTGGCAAGTCTTCAACTCTTAAGTTCATGGATTCAACTAGAAAATTGATTTGGTTATCTGAAAATTCCTTCATGCTATGTAAGAAATGAAGAATTTGAGCATCATCATTGAAAACTTGCCATGTTCAAGGTTATTGGGTATAGATGGTCTAAAAATTACTTCCATCTTGCATTGATCACGAAGCATTTCCTCACAGGGTTGTAAAGTGGTTGCAGACATAGCTAAAGCATCAGCAACATGTTTTTTTTTCTCTTGGGACAACTTCAATTGAAAATGCATCAAAGAGTTCGATAGTGTCCCAGATGGATTTTCTATATCTTCTCAACCTTTAATTCTTAGCAGCAAATTTATTCTTGATTTGAGAGACAACCAAGTTAGAACCTCCTATGTCTTTAAGGCACTTAATCTTTCTGTCAAGAACCAAATATAATCCTATAGTCAAGGCTTCATATTTAGCGATGATGTTTGTACAATCAAACTCAAGCCTATAGGAGAAGAGTGTAGCAACATGCGAGGGAGATACAAGGACGATCCCAACACTAGATCCTGAACTAGAATGAGCACTATCAAATTCCAAAGTCCAAACATCATTATCTCCTTTACACTCTTCTTCTTGATCTGTAGAGTTAGCTAGGACACATAGGTTACCAATCCCTTCATCTAGATGCATTAATTCATTCATAGGATTTTGAGAATCTTCGACTTGGTATCTCACAATAGGTTCTCTATAAAGGGTAACAAAATCCTCATCAAGAGTTGGGATTGTAGCATAGTACAAATCCATTTGAAGACTACCACCCAAGGTTGCGGCCCACTTCCTAGAAATTAACATTCCCCAAGCGTCAGGTACATCGATTACTACCACATCCATCAAGAGGGATATATCTGGGTATGTAGCCAAGCTTACTTTGAGATCCTTAATGAGACCACAAACAAGGATGGCCTTGAGTCAATACCACATACATTTCTATAAGGCCTTGTAATCTTAAGGCCAAGTTGATTCATAACTTTCAGAGCTGTGAAATTAGTGGAAGCCCTAGAATCAAGCATACAATTATGAAGGAGGAGATTGTTTATCATTAAGGTAATAAAGAAAGGGGCATGCCCTCCACTCTTCTTATCATAGTTCATGGCATGAAGGATTACGGGAGGATCCTCGGGCTCATCTTGGAGATTAAATAATTCTTTGATCTTAGCTTTTTGTGAAGGAATCTTGATGAGTTCAACAATAGGGATAGGGACATCAATTTTAGTCAAATCAACATTCAACTCCAAGTCCTTATCATCATCGTGCAGGGTTGAAGGAGTGGGGTTAACACTTATATTGGAGGGTCTAGGTTGCAAGGCATGCATTGACTGAACTCTAAGCTTATCCCTAGATTCTTCATCCATAACTTTCAAAATTGCCAATTTAGCCATCCTAGCAGCCTTGGCATTTTCTAGCTCCCATTGTTCTCTGGTAATGGTAAAGGTTGTTTGTGAAGGCATAGTGAACATGGAATACTTCTTCAGCCCATTTCATGTGGTATAGAGTATTAATGTTATTTGACTCTTGTTTGTAAAGATCACACTCTTGGCCTTTCTCAAGCACATTAATTTTGTTCATAAAGGCTTCTTGAGCTTGCCTTACTTGGATGGTTATTTGGTTCAGCCTTTGATCTAATGATACTAAGCCATTGCCATTTGTTTTCTCAGGGCAATTCTTTATCTTAGAAGAAGAGAGCTTAGTTTCTATTTCCAATGCCCATTCTTGAGCTTCCAACAAGGTATTTAGGGATTTGTCTCTCAAAATGATACCAATTTGTCCCTCAAAAGTGTGAACATAATATAGGAGGATTGCCTTGGTTTTTTATCTAAGATCATCAGGAAATTCATTTATCAAAGTGTCAAATCTCATGTTAAATTCACCAAGATACTCTATTTCCTTTTTCTTAATGTGATTAAACAAAGTCAAAAGAAAAGTACCATCCTTTTTAATTCTCCATTTCATTACGAAAGCATCTTCAAGATCTTGCCATGTTTTAATACTCTTAGGAGGAGGATTGTTGTACCAAGACCTAGCATCCCCTATTAATGATGAAGAGAAAAGTCACATGATGACACCCTCATGTTGGTTTTGGTCAACATGAGATCCAAATGTTTGATAGAACAAGGATAAATGGTCTTCATTGGAGATATCATTGTTATTGGAGAACTTAGGTAACCATATATCGACATCCTTCAGCATATCAAGGGGGCAACATTGAATCCTAGTCATATCTAATGGTTTGAAAACGTTGGAGACCCATGGTCGAGGAGCCATTCAGGATATAGGAGGATTACTAGGATATCTTCCTCTATGGATTCACATTGGTTTTGGGTTTAGTAGAGTCGCCAAATGATCTTGTTATACAAGGCTCATCAAGATGTTTATAAGAAAAAGGGATTCCTCCCTCAATGGAGTCACACGGCAAGCTATCTAAGTAAGGCTTTGATGTGAGCTTACCAAGAAAGTGTTGAAGCATAGACTTCAGATCTTCAAGAAGAATGACTCAATTCTCCCTAGTGGTGGCACCAAAGTGTTATCACCCAATCTAGCACTTGTGCAAAGCCTTCACGAGATGCTTGACAAGTGTAACATATAGAAGTAATTGCCACTGTGTTAGCACAAATTTCCATCCTCCAATTGAATTGATATAACCTGTTATTATAGCGATGAAAACTAGGCCAATTAAAGGAGTAGGGCCCCAATTGTCACTGACCAAACCCCTCTCCATTTGGGCTAGCGCTCACTAGCCTTTGGGGGGACTCCCTAGGCACAATGAAACGCCTTGCTGGCTGATCTAAGGTCTGATTTCTGCATTCAAAACGAAAAATCAGTGAGCTGTTTTGTCTTGGACAGAGTGTAAAAGCAGTCCAAAACAGTGATAAAATCGATCTTATACACTTGAAGGCAACCTGCAGGGTTAGCACAATGATGATAGACTGGAAAGAAGAAGAAAACTATTCAAAAAGATCAAAATTAATCATAATGAACAGTTCAGAAAATGACATATCAGATTACAAAATTACCATAATACCACCAAGAAAAGAGGTTTGAATGACAAACACACACTTCTTTGTTGATCCGCTTACAAGAGAGCTGATTACACCACACTTAGCAAGCCTACAACCGATACTATGACCACTTTGCTCAAAGAGGAGCCACTAGACTAGAGAACAAGAGAGAAGAGAATGAGAGAGATACTATGCTGCTACTGCAATGAACCGACCAAGAACTAATGTCAAGCATCCAATATATAGCACAATGAGGGCGCATATCCCAAGGGAGAGGAAGAGGATGCATGGGTGGCTAAAAATGGAGGCTAAGCGCATGAGGAAGAGAGATATGTGAGGAGTATGAGATGAGTGATTGTATGTGAGAGTTTGCATGAAGGTTACATGCGCACAAGAGAGGAGAATGCGCCTTAAAACTTAGGAAAGCGCACTTGAGGAAGAAAGGGAGTAATGAATGATAATGAATGTGAATTCTTTATGGAGTGAAAGAAACACATGGAGGCCAAATTTAGCTTTCTAATGCATGTCCTTTTGCTAAATTTGACAAAAGCATGAGTGAGTTATGGCTAAGAGGAAATTCACCCTATTTTTTAGGGATTTCCTAATTTTTAGGAAAATACGGTTTAAACTCAACTGGAGGCGAATTTTAAGGAGCTGATGCATGGCAAGTGGAGGGGTGATTATACGGAGAAATATAAGGCTAAATTTGGGCCCAGTTATGTGACTCCCTTTTCTCAATTAATTATTTATTTATGCTCAAGTCTTGGAAATATGTGACCCATGCTTAGGTGGATGCCACATCACTCTTGTAGCTCTTTCTCATGTCAATCTTTGTGGGTGCCACTTAGAACTGCGTGGACGATGACTGTACCTGCTAATTATAGACATTTCTAAAAATAGACTCCAGTTACTGAATTTTAGGAAACTGTCCACATCACCCAGGATGTCTGGGAGAACACCACCACATGTCACTATCTAAAAGTAGACACTGCTAAAAATAGAAATTCGTATGAATGCCCTTAACTTTATACTCGTTGATCTCATCTTTCCACAAGGGATCCAAATATGCGATCAGAACTGACATGCGAGCCCTGGTGCTCAACCTGCTAAAAATAGAAATTTCCTCGACGTCGCCCGGAAAAATATCATCGGGCCTAGAATCCTGCAAGGACTCATACTGTATGCTCAGCATTGCCTCAAATTTCCAAGAGACCCACTCAAACTGTGTCTCCTAAATTTTAGCAACCCTTGTTATGTGTATATATCTCTCTCAAATGTATGAAACTAAGTCAACTCTGACTTTAAACCAAGCAACCATGTATTGATCATGTACTTGCCTCATGTGGGAACCAACCTCCTACTTAGCATAAGTGCTAAACTATGGGAAAATCTCAGTATGCCAACCAAAATGTTGCATGCTGGCTCTTAACCCTCAAGATTTTCAAGGGTGAAAATCTAGGGGTTGACACACTGTCACCTAAGAAGTTAATTCCCTCGTTTTAGTGAGGGATTAAGGTCCAACACAAGGGAGGCTTCCCTAGTAATCTCAAAGGATTCTATAGCAAGGCAAGGCAAGTCTATGACCCCTTAATCTTGGTTACTCGATCGTACCATTAGCTAGGTCAGGGTTCAAGGCTAGGTCAAGGTGGTTTAGACAAAGCAAATTCAATATGTATGAGGGGTGTTTCTAAGACAATGAGAGATATCCACCACAACAATTGAATCAAGTAAATGCCCCGAAACATTAGCTATCAAAGAAAAAGAAAAGGCTGTAATAAAACTTGAATAAAGAGCTGATTCACTTTAGTATATGACAACAACAAATAAACAGTCCTAAACTAGAAAATAATGCAATGAAAGAGGCATTAAATGAAAGCTAAAAGACTAGCAAAACAATGACTAATGATTGCTGAGTTAAAATAGCATAAAACTACTTTAAATAAACACAATATGCCAAGCCCTAATGGCTGAAAATTACAAAAATGCAGCAATAAATGATGTTAGAGATGATTCTAGGTAAAAAATGTAACTAAACCCTAGATGTTAGGCTAATAATGACCTAAAATTAAAGATGCAATGCAACTAAGGTAATTCTAACACAAAACGTCGAGGAGAAAGAGAGAGCTAGGGTTTTAAGGTCACTTACAAAAGAGAAAGACTAGTGTTGTCTTAGTTCCTTGGGCATATAGAGTCTAACATGCTATCTCTATGGAGGATAAAAGCAAGAGAAAACTTAGGAATCAAAACCCCAGGGGAGTACAATCACAAGCCCTAGGTTCGAATCGTCTAGGAAAACAAGATAAGGGAGTGCAATAAAAAACCCTAAATGCCTTCCTATGCCTTCCAAGGATTCTAACAAGAGATCAAGGTGAAAAAACCCTAGCGGAGTACTATCACAAGCTTTAGAATTTAGTCAATAAGGGTAAGTCTAGGGGAGTACATAAGTCTAGGGGAGTACAATCACAAGCCCTAAAATTAACCTTATATGCTTCAACAAGCTGAAAATGGATGATGACAAGAGAAAGGAGCTCAATTGCAAGCCTTCCTAAGGTTCCATAACACAATTTATCGAAGGAGAACAAGATACCATGCAAATTATCACCAATTTGATAAAGCATTTACTTAAAACACCAAGAATAAACCATTAAACACTTGAAAGAGCACTTACTAGTCAAGTCCTTGGCATGAAAGAAACCCTACAACATGAATCATCCACAAAAATATGAAGAAACATCCACAAGATCACTCTCCAAGAGGTGCACATAAGTAGTCCATGATGAAAAAGAAGTATAAAAGACAAGAGAAGTGATTCTCCACAAGTGTGTGAGTTATGATTTACAAGTGAGGAAGCGCTAGCCTTTTATATGAGGAAACTCTAGCGCTTTACCTCTCAAAAGCCCCTAAAATGTAATTAATCCATGATAGAAGGTGGATAAGTCTAGGCCAACCCCCAAGATAGCCTCAAACATGAAAATATAATGCTAAAACACCAAAACATCTCCTCAAAAGGTCACACTTGTGGCTATGAGTGTCTCCAAGGGAGGTGACGTCATCCTCCAAGCAGTACAAAGGCCTCCAAAGGCCACATCTCTCCTCAAAAGGTTTAGAGCATCATGGAAGGTCACGTCTCCTCATCCAAGGGTCACATCTCCTTATCAAATAGTGCCCACTCATCATCACCAATGTTAAGTTTGCCCAAGCAAGCATCAAATCATCATCATGCATGACGTCATCATCAACATGTGCAATGTCAAAGGGCTAGGGTGTGACGTCATGAGGGAAAAACATAAACAACCTCTCCAAAGAGGTGTACTATCATCATCAACGCTCACATCATCAATCCCTACCTCAAATCCTTAAAGGGAACAATGTACATGGTGAGGGGCTTCCTGGCCCCTGAGTAGCCCATCATGCCATATCTGCAATGTCCAAGCTCATCTGTCCAATGCCCAAGGTCCAAGAGGTGTGTGAAGGTGTCCTAGGGTAAGCCAAATCATCAAAGGACCCAATGCTTTGCATCAAGGGCCCAACGTCCTTTGTATAGTGCTCAACGTCCTGGGTGTTAGAATATTGGGTGTGCTCATTTAACCATAGACAATATAGCAATATTGTCACCCAACCATAGGCACTAATGCCACCCCCGAGCACCTTGACCTTGACAGAGAGAAGAATTCCGGTAACAGACCAATAACCAACCAAGGCTAATGCACCAAGCAAAGATAACCAAAATTGATCAGAGAGTCCAACCTAGAAACACCGAAAATGCAGATTTCAAAACTGTGACAGCAGCTGCTCCCCAGACTTGCGCACTACTGGACTTCTGCAGTGTGCACAAGTGTATTTCTGCAATTTTGAGAATTCTGGCTAAAATGAACACTGACGTCCTATATTTATATTGCTTCTGCCAGGCTGTCTGGGCCGACTTCTCTTTCTGGGTGCCAAATACTTAGTATATAATATTTCTTTTAGCTGACTTCTCTTCTAGGATTATATCCAAATCTTTTCTTGCTTTCGGAATATTCTAATCTTGTCAAGGTCAATAATGGAGGTTAATACCTCCCGCAGCGACCATAATATCAACACTTCCTCCTAGCTAGGGAGGTATAACAGGTAATGGTCTTGAGCACAAGTAGACCATTCAACCATTAGCATCATTATAGCCACACAAGCTATCTCATGATCAAATCACGAGCACTGTCATCATTATCCAACTGGATAATCTCCATTACAATTAGTACAATGTCATCTGATAGAACACAACTGTGTCTATCCATAGTAGTACACAACTACTCAATCCGTGACACATAGTCACAACTAGTGGAACATATCCACCACAGTAGCATATATCTACTATCTAGAAACATACAGTTTCCATAGAAATCCTATCATCTGATATCAACTTGCACAAAAAACAATATCATGATATAAACTGAGTCATCTGGGCCATTCTTCCACTCACGTGAGATCTGGAAGAGCATCTGCCCTAAGAAAGTAAAACATCAACCATGGGCTATCTGGACTATTCTTCCCAAGCATGGAAGAATAATTGTCCCTGATTTCTGAGCCTGGACCATTCACCTATCTGGGCCATTCCTCCGGCACTAAACAAAGTGCAACCTGGAGAGAATGAATCTTCCCTAGGGAATGCCTGTCCCTGATTGCTAAACCTGGACCATTCCTCTGACACTAAACAAAGTGCAACCTGGAGAGAATGAGTCTGCCCCAGGGAATGACTGTTTGGACCATTTCCTAAGGAAATGATTGTCCTGCACCAAACTCCAAAACGAACCATTCTTCGAAACTGCTCACAATTGTGAACTTCGAAAGAATGACTATCCGACGAGGCATACCATTCTTCTTGACCACTACTGAGAGTGATTGCCAAGAAGAAAGACTGTCCTAGACCATTCCCCCACACTGGCCACAAGGGGAATCACTGTCTATGGTACATCAACAATCTATCGAACCATTTTCATTACGAAAATGAACGTTCGATCTGGACCATTTTCCGAACTGGAAAATGCCTGTTCGTCAGAAATCTCAAACCACTTTCCGAACTAGAAAGGAACTGCCCATCCTGGACCATTTTCCAAGCTGGAAAATGACTGTCCATAAATCAATGATATATCAGTGCTCCCTCCTAGCCTGGAGAGCCATTTCTTCCCTTTCAGCTAAGGGAGTTATTTCCACAATCCCCAACTTGTCTCGTTAAGTATGCAAACTTTATTTTGGACAGAGGCTATGTCAAGATATTTGTTGTCTGCTCATATGTGGAGATATACTGGAGCTTCACTTCTCCTTCTTAGACTTTATCTCGAATAAAGTAGTATTTGATCTCAATGTGTTTCAATCGTTCATAAAACACTAGGTGTTCTGATAGCCTTATACAACTCTGATTGTCACAGTATATTATGGTCGAATTTGGAACCTGATCAAATAATCCAGGAATCAACTTTCTCAGCCATACTGCTTCTGTACATGCCTCACATGCTACGATATATTCTGCTTTTGCTGTGCTGAGTGCGATAGAGTTCTGTTTCCTACTGCCCCAAGATATCATAGCAGAGCCCAAGCTGAAACACATCTCTGAAGTACTCCTGTCTTCTGCACTTCCTGCCCAATCTAATCTGTGAATCCATGAAGTTGTATATCGCTGGATGCGGTATATCTTAAACCATAGTTTAGTGTCCCACGAATATATCTTAGAAAATGCTTTGCAGCTATCCAATGCTCATGTCTGGGTTCCACCTGGAACTGGCTTAGTGTGTTTACGACAAAGCAAATATCTGGTCGAGTATTTACTAAATACATCAATGACCCAATCAATTTCCGATATAGGGACAGGTCTACAAGATCGGAATCTGAGTCTCTTACTTTTCTTATATCTGCGGTCATGGGAGTGTCCATGGATTTGCAATCCATCATTCCAAACTTTTGAAGAATCTTCACTGCATACTTTCCTTGTCCAAGGAATACTTCACCACGCTTCTGCCATACTTCTATTCCCAAGTAATAGTGCATGAGACCAAGATCTTTCATATCGAACTCATAAGCTAATTCCTTTTTACACTGGATGATGAGAGACTCCTCACCTGTCAAGAATAAATCGTTGACATATAGTAGTAGAATCACAGGTGCATTGTTCATGACTTTGTAGTAAAGATTTGGATCTGCATGACTCTTGGAGAAACAAAGTCTTATTAAGTAGTTGTTTATTCTAGCATACCAAGCTCTTGGTGCTTGCTTGAATCCATATAAAGCTTTCTTTAGTCTGCAAACATGAGTGTCTTTGGAGTGTACTTCAAATCCTTGAGGTTGTTCAATGTATACTTCTTCTTCGATTGCTCCAT
Source organism: Picea engelmannii (assembly GCA_009831015.1). Lineage (NCBI taxonomy): Eukaryota > Viridiplantae > Streptophyta > Pinopsida > Pinales > Pinaceae > Picea > Picea engelmannii. The sequence continues at coordinate 55,959 of ML831633.1, read as the reverse complement.
TGAGGAAAGTTGTTTTTACATCCATCTGATGTAAACTCCATCGCATGGAAGTAGCAAGAGACATAATGGCTCTAATAGAAGTATATATGGCAACAAGAGCAAATGTATCGTCATAGTCTTCTCCCTCCTTCTGGGAGAACCCTCTAGCTACGAACCTTGCTTTATATTTGTCCACGCTTCCGTCTGCTGCATGTTTGATCTTATAGACCCATTTTGAAGTTACTACTGATTTTTCTTTAGGTCTAGGCACAATTTCCCATACATCATTTTTCATGATGGACTTGTGTTCTTCTGTCATGGCTTCTTTCCATTGTTTCTTCTGAGTTGCCTCTTCAAATGTGGTGGGTTCTTCGTTTAGAAGCTTTGTCATACATGTTGCATAGCTGGAGAATCTCTTGGGATTTTTGCTTTTTCTGAAGGTGCCACTTGGGGTTTTGAGTTTTTCTGCTTCTTGTAGGGTAGCTTCAAGCCAAGTTGGACGTTTCTTGGTTTTGGGTGCAGTGTCTGATTCAATAGTTTCACATGGTTGCATCGAATGATCAAGTTGTTCTGTTTCTTCATTCTGACCTTTTGGAAGACATGTGCTTTCTTCATTAGGCTCTTCATACTCTTCTTCTTCTATAGTTTCTTTTATGGATTTCTTGAAATCCATCTTTTCATTGAAGGTTACGTCTCTGCTGACTTCAACCTTATGTTGTTCCGGGATATAGATTCTATAGGCCTTGGATGATTCACTATATCCCACGAATATGCCCTTCTTTCCTAAGCGTTCTAATTTATTCCTTTTATCCTTGGGGATGTGAAAGTAAACAGGGCATCCAAAGATTCTTAAGCGTTCCACAATAGCTTTCTTTCCTGAGAAGGCTTCTTCTGGAGTCATATCCTTCAATATGTGGTGAGGACTTCTGTTCTGAACATATATTGTTGTCATGGCTGCTTCTCCCCACAAATACATAGATAAACCTTGATCATTCAATAGTGCCTTCACAGTTTCTTCAATAGATCTGTTCTTCCTTTCTGCTACACCATTTTGTTGAGGATTATGAGGAACAATTAGCTCCCTCCTAACCCCTGCCGATTTGCAAAAGGAAACAAATTCTTTGGATGTATATTCTCCAACATTATCTGTTCTTAAGGTCTTGATTTTCTTGTTTGTGAGGTTCTCTATCTCTGCTTTGAATTCTTGAAACTTGCTGAAAACTTCGTCCTTTGTCTTCAAGAGATATAACCAAGTCTTTTTTGAGTAATCATCTATGAAGATTACATAGTAAAGCGAACCTCCTAGAGATTTGACTGGCATCAGACCACACACATCTAAATGTATTAGCTCTAGGATTTCCTTAGATCTATTATTGCTTCTTGAGAATGGTTTCTTAACATTCTAACCAAGAGCACATCCTTTGCAAATTCCTTCATGTGTAGACTGTAGTTTTGGTATTCCTTCAACCATCCTTTTGAGGAAGGGTAAAGCTTGATAGTTGATATGAGTATACCTTCTATGCCAAATTTCATTGGGATTGACTTCATCATGTACAAGGGCTTCATCATTTCGTTCTAGTAATCTGTATAGTCTTCCTTCACGGGTTCCAATAACTCTAGCATTCTCTATGCTGGAGTCTCTAGGCCAAGATAATACTTTTCCATCCACAAAGGCTATTATGTTTCCTTTGTCTTCTAGGCAAGATATGGATACAAGATTCTTTTCTAAACCAGGTACATATAAGACATTGCTCAAATGAACATTGTTACTTGTTTTCAATTTGACGGAGGCCTGACCAATTCCTTCGACTGGGTAAGTGTTTTTGTCTCCAAGTTCTACCTTGTACGATGTCTTCTTTTCATTTAGATTGGAGAGTCTGGCTTGGTCTCCTGTCATATGCCTGGAAGCTCCACTGTCAATTATCCACATGTCATCTTCAAGAGTTCCTGTGAGCGCTAAGTTGTGTAGATGATTCGTCTTTTCATTAATGATTTCTGCTGACTGATAACTAGTCAAGCTTTGACCCAAAATCTCAATCTCAACGTTTCTGCCTTCTGAGAGTGCCAAGAGGTGCGCTGGACTAAGGCGCACTAGAACATCTTCTCCTTGAGTAAGGTATTCCATCATAAGGTGCTAGACAAGGGTTTTTAGGGTTTCTGCAACTGCACCTACTAGTGACCCTAGCGACAATGCTTTGGTAACTGCACCTGCTAGAAACCCTAGCAACAGTTCTTCAACGAGCTTGATAACCTTATGGCTTAGCTTCCTTCCAGTGGTTAGACTGAACGAAGGAGGTGTGGGCCCATAACCTGTTAGAATATTGGGTGCGCTCATTTAACCATAGACAATATAGCAATATTGTCACCCAACCATAGGCACTAATGCCACCCCCGAGCACCTTGACCTTGACAGAGAGAAGAATTCCGGTAACAAACCAATAGCCAACCAAGGCTAATGCACCAAGCAAAGATAACCAAAACTGATCAGAGAGTCCAACCCAGAAACACTGAAAATGCAGATTTCAGAATTGCGACAGCAACTGCTCCCCAGACTTGCGCACTATTGGACTTCTGCAGTGCGCACAAGTGTATTTCTGCAATTCTGAGAATTCTGGCTAAAATGAAGACTGGCGTCCTATATTTATATTGCTTCTGCTAGGTTGTCTGGGTCAACTTCTCTTTCTGGGTGCCAAATACTTAGCATATAATATTTCTTTTAGCCAACTTCTCTTCTAGGGTTATATCTAAATCTTTTCTTGATTCCAGAATATTCTAATCTCGTCAAAGGTCACAAAAGGAGGTTAATGCCTCCTGCATCTACCATAATATCAACATTGGGCATCATCATGAAAACATCCTCCAAAGGACCATGACAAGGGTGCATCATGATCAAACAAGGTCCACAAAATCAAGTAAATCAAACATTACAAGAACAACATGCATTAGGATCATACAAAATAGGCCACTTCTTAATACAAAAGCCATGTAAGCAATTCACATTAGGTATCTTCTTCAAACTTCACACTAGCTCAAGAATTTATGCAATTGCCAAGTTTAAGTATGGGAGGGCCATCACAATATCCTATTAGGTGTGCCAATTCCCAAGTAGAGGAGTAGTCCCCGAGAAACCCTTCAAAGTATAAGTATAAATGAATGAGGTGGCATGGGGTTTACCTCATGGTCATGGTGTCATTGACATGCAAGGACACATGTGGGTTCATCTCTATGAGCGCCTTTGTAGACAGAGTGCTTGGTGCTTAAGATACCCTTTCCTCGACAGTGTGTGTATTCAAAACCCCTTCTTGCCTTTTGATATTCTTTTATTGCTTTGCAAGTCCTCTTTTCAGGTTTTTGTTTTTGTGTAATGTCCCCATTTTGGGACATTATAACATTACAACATTTCAGAGTGTTATGCCTACCTGAGTAGCCAGATAGGGGTGACAGAGAGTTCGGGAGATACTGAGGGGTTTATTTGGGCCCAACTTGCATTGTTCATCATCAGGATCCATTCCGCACAGCTTGGCTTTGGTTTCGTTGCATTCCGACGATTTCTGTAATTTTGAGTTATTATGGGTCATATCTTAATTAAATTCACTAAGAAGGTCATAATGGGCATATTACTTGGAGAAACCTCTTAGTGTGATAGCTCATCGGAATCGGGAAGAAGAGCACTACAGGATAAGATGGTGAGAAGTGACTTTCAGTAGCTGGAGAAGCCATAAGGATGGATAAATCACTTTTTAGAGGTAAAATGGTTAATTAATTAATTAATTAAGTGATTTAATCATGGAATAATAAAATAAAGTAAAAGTCACTTGGAGGGAAGAAGTCAACAGTGAATTAGGGTTTCAACAGTGATTTAGGGTTTTGGAAGTCAACAGAGAATTAGGGTTTTAGCAGGGATTTAGGGTTTTGGAAAGCTATAAAGGAAGGGTCAATGACCTAATTCATCATTATGCAGATTATGACTTGTCATTGAGGAGAGAGGCGCATCTCAGGAGAGATAGTTTAGTGGATTCCAGGAGGAAGACACCAATTGGATGATTTCGGTGTTGAGAGACACACCCTAGTCACTGGGAAGATCATTCAGGTCTTCCATCATTCATCAGTAGCAGTTATACAGTGTCCAGCAGCAACGGCGCATTCATCCAGAGTGAGGGCGCAACTTCTGAGAGGGTTTAGTCGACTTATCCCATCCAGGGAGAATTCCGAGATTTCCCTCCGACCCATTTGAGAGGAGGGCAAGGTGCATCTTTTGCCTGGTTCCTCATTGGATTCCGACGAAGGAATCAACTGGGACGCATTTTCCAGACTTGGACGTGCAACACTTTTGGCGGGCACATTTGGGGTTCCAGAGCGAGCAGAAGACCAGATTCAGGGAATGCCTTCCGACCCATTTCCCAGTAGACCAAGGCGATCGTTTTGAGACATATCTTGTCCGATTCTGACGGTGGGATCACTAGGACGCATTTTGCCAGAAGAAGAGGGGCGCATTCCCTAGGGGTATCCATCCGAGGTCCAGATTCATCAGCTTCGGGTATTATCTTTTAGTTACTTATTTGTATTCCGGCTAAGATCCTTTTGTCTTTTGATATAGCCGAGTGTTGTTATTTTATTCTGCCGCAGTTGCTTATTTGTATTCCGGCTAAGATCCTTTGTCTGTTGATCTAGTCGAGTATTGTCAGTTTATTCAGCCGCATTCGGCCATTTTGTAATCCACAGAGATATCATAATACAAACTTTGCAGTCCTTTGTCGTGTTAATTATTTGTATGATCATTTATATGCTGTAAACCTTTGATCCTACACACACATTAGCATCGTTTCCTAGACTAGCCAAGTCAGGAAGATTACAGATCCTACACACACATTAGCATCGTTTCCTAGACTAGCCAAGTCAGGAAGATTACAGTGGTATCAGAGCTGGTTTTTTTGCCAGCCTAAGGGGAAAATCAGATAAGGATGTAGATACATCATTACCAGCGAGTGGATTGACAGGAGCACAGATCGAGCCTACACCCATTAGATGCAGGGAGCATTGCTACAGTTGTAAAGTTCCTTGGAAGCCAAATCACCGATGCAGGGGTAAATGGAAGGTGCACATTGTTGAGGTGCACTATGACAATGAGGATGAAGAGATGCATGTGAATGCAACCATAGATGCCTATTTAGAGCAGTCCGATAAGGGTAGTGAGTCTTGCGCATCCGAGGGACAGTTGGAGGGACAAGATGATATCGCATATCCTTCATCTTCCCCATGAGGTAATGTTGAGGATTCAACACTTCAGCATAGTGGTGACACTTGTGAGGATTCATATGTGTTGGCACTTAAACATGATGAGCTTAGGAGGTTGGATGACCTACCGGTGGGTGTAGACATGGCTTCCAGGAAGTCATGTATGGAGAATGATGAGCTTCCTATGATGAGTGAACCAAATTTTTCATCTTCTCAGTCCCCTATGCTAGCTACGACACATGAGGATATCAGTGGCATTTCTGATATGGTAGAGGAGCCTTGTGTGGGGATTGTACACAAGGAACATATGGATCTGCAGACCCAGGAGGAAAGGTATGGCTTGGAGATAGTTGACCTTACACATACCTATCAGTATGAGGAGAGTGAATCACCACTCTTGGAGATTCCATTGATGGACCAGGTTGTGGAGAGCGACAGCTTGTTGGGACACTCACTCCTAGGATCGATCTACAGTGATGAGGATGCACTCCTTATTGGTCGGAATGACCATAGCACGTGTCTGGACACATCTGTATGGGATCCAAGCGCAGATGATATTAGTAGGGTGAGTGCACAGGAGGATACAACTGCCCATACAGGATATGGTGCGATTTAGATAGGGGCCGCAATTGGTGATGGCGTGCAGTGGCATGCAGGAGGACTCAGTAGCACAGGGGACAATGGGCAATTCAGTGCCTTATATTTTGAGGAGTGTGTTGTTGGGGATTCCATTGTTGACACTAGCAGTGAGAGGCATGAGGTAGCACCTCAGCAGGATTGTGACCAGGAGTCACGACACTTGGCAGGACAATTGAGAGTCAGTGAGGGCAT
>ML831633.1:16732-33338 GCA_009831015.1 Picea engelmannii | reverse complement strand
AATACCCTAAGGCACTGGTCTATCTCTCCAACGTTGAGCTTGTTGTGCCAAAACAAATCTTTCAAAACTCTCAAATTTGAAACCCTAACTAACCCTAACGTCTACTAACCCTAGATTAATGATGACGTCATGCCCTTTTTGAGATTTTGGTTGATTGAAAACGTTGTGGCTTAGTCATCTAATGATAGACATTGATGTATTGATAGTTCTCATTGGCCAAATAACAAAACGTTGACCTCTTTGTCTACCATACTAACCCTAAAGGAAAAGCTGACGTCACCTCTAGTAAGCTTGACGCTGCAACTGCACGTATATGAGCATTTGATGATATTTAATGCATTAAGTTAATTAAAGGGTTGATTATTTCCATTTGATGCTATATCGTTCTGGTATTTATTGACAAGTAATATTATAAGCCATTGTCATTATTGCAATCATTGACTTCATCAATAATTACTGTTGTATGTGCTTATATATATTAAACTCAGATAGTCATTGATCTATGAAGTACTAACCACTACTGCATGTACTAGTGTTATTGTTGTCTTGTCTCGCAAACAGGTGCCTCTTCTGTGGTATATCTTCATTTTGACTATCTTTTGGCGGTAATCTGTGAAAGGGAAAACTTGCCCTAATCCTTTAAGCCTTTACCTTTCAAAACCCCAGATTGCCAGGGACGTCTCCCTTGGGTTTAGCCACCCTAAATAGAAAGAGCCCCCCATCGAGGTGACAGTGGGTGGGGAAGCTCCTGTTACGCCAGTTTGACCCTTACCTTTCAGCTAATTGACCTAAACTACAAACTGAGCGATAACATGCCCCACAACTTACCAATATATAATCATTCGAAGAATCGATCCTGGCACTAAGGTTTATTAATTTTATTTATTTGTCAGGTTAACGCAGCGCTCCAAGTTTCGGGTTGCATCAATCTTGGGTGCTAGTATGAGAATAAGCTTAACGTTAATCTACCATTTAAAAATCGACACTATGGTATACATGTATTATTTGAGTTAAATTCGTACTACTATACATATGCATAATAGTGGTAATTTGAGAATTGAAGGGATAGTTGGTACGTGTTGAACTCTCAACATATTGGGTCTTAACTCTATTTCCAAATTCACTAATTTCATAATATATAAACCGGGTGTATGATGATGAATGACTAAGCTTACCTCTACATGTGTTATGAGCTTTATATTGAATGTCAATAGTTATTTGTTGCCACATATTATCGAAGAAAGTTACACTCTTTATTGTTGAATGGTAATAAATGGTGTGTTTACACATATAATAACCCTTGTTCCTTGACATTGCAATGAATTTTTTAATGGGCTAGTGATCTATCAAATGTTCACATTTTGCCAATGCTAATAAGTGGTTATGATTGCACACTCCCTCTTTGAAAGGTAAAAGGTAATTTGGGTATATAATTTAATGAGCTCCACATTAACATTCTACTTTGTACTTTGTTAATAAATTATGATTTAAAATGTGTATGATGAACCAAATTTTACCTTCAAAACTTTATAATTTACTTGGTGCAAATAATTGTGATTGCAAGTGGTGAGTTGAATATAACTATGCATTGTAGAAATTTAATTACAAAATCAGAATGCACAAATTCTGTAATTCACTTAGCAACCTAGAGATAACTGTCATCTATGAATTCTGAAATGTATAAATACATATTCAAAAAATATTATAAGCAGAAATACACATTGCCAAACACTTTTGCAGTGGAATAAACACAATGAACAACAATTACACATCCATGTAATACTCAGAAATTCAGGCAACAAGCCAGGGGAAACCCAATGTGGGGAAACCCAAAGAGAGAGAGAGAGAGAGAGATTTTATTAGCTTCAAGAAAGTATATCAGCAGCAAAATTAAATTTAGCAGCCAAGAGAATAACTTACAACACCCAACAGTCCCACAAATTTGTTGCCTAGAAAAGCATGCCCACAAATCAGCACCTCGATATTTGTGCCCACAACAAGATGATGTACCTTCACTCTTGTACGACCGACCTCCAACAGAAAATTCACCAAAATCTGCCTCAAAAACCGTGCCCACATTTGCCTCGATTTCCGTGCCCAAACTTCTTGTTGTACGGCCTGTCTTCAGCAATAAATCTCAGCCTCTTCTAAACAAAAATTTCTCCATTGAGAAATGTGCCCAATCTCCCTTGGAATCCAAGCCAAAAATTTGCTGCTCACTTTCCTCTCTCAAGCTCTCTTGGAAATCTCTCAATCTCCTCTTCTCCTTGTTGTTTTGCACACTACCCAATGCATTCTCTTATAATTCGAAAATGACCTTTCACCTTCCAAGTGTCTTTTCACCTTCTCCATCCCTAAATCCAAAGGCCAAGATCTGATCTTGCCTTTACATGATCAAGGGACATGATTCGTTCCCTCTAAAATAAATCACTTAAATATTAAAGTACAATTTCACTTTATAACATAAGTGCACTTTATGAAATAAAGTCACTTTAATATTAGAAGGTACATTTTTTTAAAAAGTCACTTTAATAAAAGAACCACTTTATTACAACTTTATAAAAACCCATTACAAAGTCAAGTGTCTAGTAGTGCAAATATAAGGCTACTTCCGCCTACAAGACAAATATGTGGAGTACCTCCCGAGCTATAAAAGCTAACACTCCCTCTTAGCAAGGGAAGTACTCGTTGCCATCACCATTTTCCGATCCCATCACACTGTTCGCAGTAGGAGCTCCTCTGAACCTGGATCCAACCTCATCACCTGCATAGAACTCGAACCAAAAGATCTTCTCCTGACAGCCACTTTGAACCCTGAGCTCCTAGGAGAATCCACTCCACCCTAAGCATCGGTTCGATCACACCAGTTGAACCTCCTACCGGTGCTCAGAAGAGACTCCCTCTCTTCTCTCGGAATGCAAGACTAAATCCTCGGGCCCACCGCAGTCTCAGGAGCCTCCTGCTCCTCATCCGACGCTAAATCATAACCTGAAGGTTGTCCTCGCAACATGTACAACCTATCCACCCGATCACCTATCAGTTGTGGTTCAACCAGTTCCACTCCCTCCCTGTAGATAAATACATGTCCCCTATTGAACAATGTACAATATCCAACATCCTCCAAGGTTGAGACTAAGAGCAAGTTAACCCTCAACCCCAGAACAAAGAAAACTCCATCAACCTCCAGGAGTCCCCTATACTCGAGACAAAATCTAACCCTTCCAACTCCACGTACAGCTTGTGCCATACCACCTTCACTCTCCACCAGCCGGTCAGGACTTGTTTCTGTAATAATAAGGAATACTCGCCAGATTCCCGTCATGTGACAAGAGGCTCCACTGTCAACAATCCATATGTTATCACCCCCAAATCCTCTACTACCGACATTGGATACTAGAGTAACCAAAGAAAATTCCTTATCAAACTTGGAAGAAAAGTACTCCATGGCTGTTGTAGCAGCTGTATCAGGCCCCCCCTGTTCCTTCTTCATCTTCTTCCTCTTAGGACATTGAGAAGCAAGGTGCCCCAACTGGTTACAACAGTAACATCTGACTTTACTCAAGTCCCTCCTGAAATTTCCTTTCTTCTTCCCCTTGCCCTTTACAACAAGAGCAACATCTTCATCAACTCCATCTGTCTTTTGTCCACTACTCTGAGATCCTTCCCGGATCTCCTCCTGATTGAAATCGTCACACAGTCTGCTCCAATCCGGAAGATGCTCACAACCAACCACACACTTCACGAAGACTTCTCATTCCTTGGTGAAGCCTTTCAAGGCTATCTTCACCAACTCTAAATCCAATATGACCTCCCCAATTGCAGCCAACTCATCTTTCACTTGAGCTACCCGAGTAAGATAAGAAAACACACTCTCCCCCTTACCCATCTCAGTATCATGCAATTTATCCATCAAGGCCATCTTCCGGTTTTCATTCTTCGCCTCGTACAAGTTTTTAAGTGCATCCCACATCTCTTTGGTTGTCTTCTTCTCAGCCAGGTGTGGGATAAGGTGGTCCTTCACCCCATCCAGAATAAGCCTCTAAGCTTTGGCCTCCTTTACCTCATGTAAATCCAAAGCTATAGGGTTTGTTGATGGAACAACAACTATGGTGCTGACAAAGCTCAAATTTTGTTCTCCCTGAGAATAGCCGACATCCTGACTTTCCATTGCAAATAGTTGGAAATCCCATCCAACCGGTCCTCATACCTGATGCAAACAGCCATCTCCTTGTCAATTGTTCAATGGAAAACAAACAATCAAGTTTCCCCTTTCCAAATCTTGCCCAAAAATAACACTGCTCACCGTAACTCAGAGCCCATGCTCTAATACCATGTAGAAATTTAATGACAAAATCAACATGCACAAATTTTGTCATTCACTTAGCAACCTAGAGATAACTGTCATCTATGAATTTTGAAATGTATAAACACATATTCAAAAAATATTATGAGCAGAAATACACGTTGCCAAGCACTTTTGCAGCGGAATAAACACAATGAACAACAATTACACGTCCATGTAATACTCATAAATTTAGGCAACCAACCAAGGAAAACCCCAATGTGGGGAAACCCAAAGAGAGAGAGAGATTTTATTAACTTCAGGAAAGTATATCAGCAGCAAAATTACATTTAGCAGCCAAGAGAATCACTTACAACACCCAACAATCCCACAAATCTGTTGCCTAGAAAAACGTGCCAAATCCGTACAGCTGTACGGCCTTGCTGAATTCAGCACCTCGATATTTGTGCACACAACAGGCTATTGTACCTTCACTCTTGTACGACTGACCTCCAACAGAAAATTCACCAAAAGCTGCCTCGAAAATTGTGTCCACACTTGCCTCGATTTTTGTGCCCAAACTTGTTGTTGTACGGATCCATACAATACGACCTGCCTTCAGCAATAAATCTCAGCCTCTTCTAAAGAGAAATTTCTCCATTTGGAAATGTGCCCAATCTCCCTTGGAATCCGTGCCAAAAATTTGCTACTCACTTTCCTCTCTCAAGCTCTCTCGGAAATCTCTCAATCTCCTCTTCTCATTGTTCCTTTACACACTATCCAATGCATTCTCTTATAATTGGAAAATGACCTTTCACCTTCCCCATCCCTAAATCCAAAGGCCAAGATCTAATATTGCCTTTACATGATCAGGGACATGATTCATTCCTTCCAAAATAAATTACTTAAATATTAAAGTACAATTTCACTTTATAACATAAGTGCACTTTATGAAATAAAGTCACTTTAATATTAGAAGGTACACTTTATTAAAAAGTCACTTTAATAAAAGAACCCCTTTATAAAAACCCATTACAAAATCAAGTGTCTAGTAGTGCAAATATAAGGATACTTCCGCATACAAGACAAATATGTGGAGTACCTCCCGAGCTATAAAAGCTAACATGCATTGGATCTCGAGCTTTGAAAATTTTGTTGATGCATAAACGTGGGAAATACATTGATCTGAATATTTTTTTATTATTCAAGCACTTCATGTTTAAATGCAAGCAATGATGATGTTGTCGGAACTCTGGGAAAAACCCTTAGTAATCAAGGCTAGAGATGTGACCCAAAGTCTATAAATAACGACAGGGAGCTGTCATTGAGCATTTAAAACTGTGGTTTGGGATGAATACACACAGGGATACTTGAGAATTCAGAGGGTTGAATTGATATTTTGTCTCTCCCTATTGGAAGTCCTTGTAACCCCTGTTGGTACCCACTCAAGTAGTATTGCATTAGACAACACCAAAACCTAGAGTTTCCCTTCCACATACCTTCGAGTATATTAGACGTCCCCTAGGCATCCTGAGACCAACAATTCGGTCGCCGGACTATTACAGTGCACCGAACACAACATTCGAGAATATTACCTTCTCGTATCGTGGGTTTCCAAACCTACAAGTAGATTTGAGGGTTGTGGCATATGTCACACCTTTGACTGGAAGCTTTTTTCTTCTTTTTTGGGTCTTTCCTAGAACATCTTTGTTTTAAAGCACTTGAATGACCATGGAAGCATAACATTTAATGAATGAACTTTTGATGCATGTGAAATAGCTAAGAGACACTTCATTGTTTTCCACTTGGGTTGTTGATGAAGGATAGATTGTGAATGAACGTCATCTGATATTGTCTTCTCTTGTTTCATTGAATCTGTAATGTTCCTAACTAGGCTAGTCTAGGAAACGTTGCTAATGTTTGTGTAGGATTAATTGTTTACAGCATATAAATGATCATACAAATAACAAATGCGACAAAAGACTGCAAAGTTTATATTATGATATCTCTGCGGAGTATAAATGTTGAATGCGGCTGAATAAAATGAATCACTCAGCTAGATCAAATGACAAAAGGATCTTAGCCGGAATACAATAAGCAAACTAAATGATAATACTCGATAATAGATGAGCAGTGCGGGATCAATGGATGAGCTGGAACTATGGCAGCTCGCACAGTAACTGTTGTAAGTCCGAAAAGTTCGCCCTGGTGACTAAACCTCTCGGAATGGCCTGGAAACTGTCCCAAATGGTGCGCCCTGCTCTAGCTCTCAGTCCTGGTGACTAACCGGCCCCTTTGTTGGTGTGTCTGGACCCCGGATGGATCCCCCTAGGGGAATGCACCCCTCTCATTGGAAAACTACGCCCTACTGATTCCACCATCGGAATCGGCTGAGATGTGTCTCAAAATGATCGCCTTGGCCTACTATGAAATGGGTTGGAAGGGTTTCGCTGGATTTGATCTGAGGATCGCTCGGGAACCCCGAATGTGTCGGCCAAAAGTGTCGCACTCCCAAGTCTGGAAAATGTGCACCAGGTGATTCTTCTGTCGGAATCTGACGAGGAACCAGGTGAAAGATGCGCCTTGCCTTCCTCTCACCTAGGTCGGAGGGGAATCTCTAAACTCTCCCTGGATGGGACAAGTCGATCCACTGAACCTCCTCAGAAGTCGTGCCCTCACCCTGAATAAGTGCGCCCTTGCTGCTGGAACCTGTGTAATTGTTGTTGAAGAATGATGGAAGACCTATGTGATCTTCCCGGTGACTAGGGTGTGTCTCTCAACACCAAAATCATCCAACTGGTGTCTTCCTCCTGGAATCCACTGAACTATCTCTCCTGAGATGCTCCTCTCTCCTCAATGATGAGTCAAAATCTGCATAATGATGAATTAGGTCACTGACCCTTCTCTAATAGCTTTCTGAAACCCTAATTAGCTGTTGAAACCCTAATTCACTGTTGACTTCTAATTTTAGCTCGTTTGTTCTATTTTTAGCTCAAAATGGCTTAAAAGCGCTTTTAACCACTTTTAGCTCAATGTCACTAGAGTGACCTTTAGAACTCTGTTTACCCCTTTCTGGCCCTGGCTATAGTCTAACGGGGTGGTTTAGACCATTAATCCTCCTCTCTGGAGCTCCTATTTGGAAAGGGACATTACAATCCTCCCTTCCCGAAATTTCTTGTCCTCAAGCAATACCAATCCAGGGTGCTGCAACACCTGCTCGCTCTCCCAAGTAGCGTCCTCTACTGGAAGCCCTCGCCATCTGATCAAACACTCTCTGATGACCTTGCTCCTCAGTTTCTTCTCCCTGAACTCCAATACCTCCTCTTGAACCAACTCCAACTGTCCCTCCTCATCCAATGGGCGAAGCTCCTATGATGTGCTAATGAATTGTCCCACTGCCTTTTTGAGGCAAGATACGTGTAACACGTTATGAATCTTGCTCCCCTCTGGAAGCTCTAGCTCATAACCAACCTCGCCTACTCAGCACATGATCCTGTAAGGGCCATAAAATCTGGGCTTGAGCTTCTCGGCCCCACTCTTCTTCAGAGATGACTGTCGGTAAGGTTGGAGTCTCAAGAAAACCAAATCCCCAACCTCAAAGCTACGCTCTAGCCTATGCCTATCCGCACTCATCTTCTGTCAGTTTTGTGTCGTCTGCAGGTTCTCTTTGAGCAACTTGAGAATCTCCTGACTCTCTATGATCCAATCCTTGGCCTTGGGAGCTCTGCTCTCCCCGAAAACCAAGTCTACCAAAGTGGGAGCATCATATCCGTACAATGCTCAGAAGGGTGTCATACCAATGGACATGTGGAAAGCGGTGTTGTAACAATGCTCTCCTAAATGTAGCCACTTGACCCATGTTCTTTGCTATCCACCTACATAGTTCCTCAAATATCCTTCAACCCACTTGTTGACGATCTCGGTCTGCCCATCTGTCTAAGGGTGATAGCTGGTATTGGGTGTCAGCTCTGTCCTCACCAACCTAAACAACTCTCTCCAGAATATCCCAATGAATCGACTGTCCCTGTCACTGATGATGTTCCTCGACAACCCATGAAGTCTGGCGACCTCCCTGAAGAATAGCTTGGCTACCTGAACTACTTTGTACTCTGTCGGTATGGAATAGAAGTGAGCAAACTTGGTCAACCTATCGACCACTACATAGATACAGTCCTTACCATGGACCTTGGGTAGGCCTGTGATGAAGTCCATCGATATACTTTCCCATTTCTTCTCTGGAATGGGGAGTGGCTGAAGTAGCCTTGCTGGAAGAGTATGCTCTAACTTGTTCTACTGGCAAGTCACACACTCACTGATGTGTCTCATAACGTCCTGTTTGAGACCCTTCCATAAGAACCTCTCCTTGATCTGTCTGTAGGTTTTGAAAAACCCCTGATGGCCTGGTAGTGGTGAATCATGAACTGCTATGAGGATCTTCTTCTTGAGCCCCGAATCTGGCACCAATTAGACTCTGTCCTTGTAGAATATGACATCGTTAATGACCCTATACCTGTCATCCTATATCTGCCCATCCATAACCTCACAAGCAAACTTGTTCTTGGAATATTCCACTAACAAGTGGGATTTACAATCTGCTAAAAGCTCCATCAAAGAACATGTCGCAAGTCTCCTCGATAATGCATCGGCCACAATGTTCTTCTTCCCCTTGAGATACTCTATGTTGAAGTTGAATGCATGTACCTTCGTCACCCATTTCTGCTGGCGCTCATTGAGGTCCTTCTGCTCAAGGAAATACTTCAAGTTGTTGTGATCTGTCTTGACCACGAATTTGTTGCCCACCAAATATTGTCTGAATTTGGTCAAGGCATGCATGATTGCCAACATTTCCTTGTCATAAATGGAGTACAACCTCTTGGGTTGACTAAGCTTCCTGCTCTCGAATACAATGGGGTGTCCTCCCTGCATCAAAACTGCCCCGATACCCTCGCCGAATGCGTCACACTCTAGTACAAATGGCAAGGTGAAGTCTGGTAATGCTAACACTGGACAAGTGCCCATGACTTCCTTCATGTGATCAAAGGCTTTTTGTGACTCCTCCGTCCAGATGAAAGCCCCATGCTTGGTAAGATCCGTCAGTGGTGCTCCAAGCTGAGAAAAACCCCAGACAAGCCGCCTGTAATAGCTGCACAGCCTGAAGAAACTCCTCAACTCTATCATGTTCTTGGGCATTGGCCAATCCAAAATGGCCCTGATCTTCTCCTAGTGCACATGTACCCCCTGTGCATTGATGATGTGGCCCAAGTGAAGTAGCTCTGTCATACCGAACTCACACTTGGGACTATTTGGCGTATAATGACTGCGCCTCCATGATGCTCAATACCTCATCCAGGTGCCTCATATGCTCATGCCATGTCTTGTTGTAGACCAAGATGTCGTCGAAGAAAACCAAAACTAATTTCTTCAACGGATCCCTGAATATGTGGTTCATGCAAGACTGGAATGTAGTTGGTGCATTGGTTAGCCCAAAGGGCATAACTAGAAACTCCAAATGTCCAAAGTGACATTGAAATGTCGTCTTCTCTATGTCCTGCTGTCGAATGTTGATCTAATGATACCCAGAGCGTAGATCAATCTTTGAGAAGAAAACTGCCCCATGCAGTTCATCCATCAACTCGTCAATGTGCAGGATAAGATATCGGTTCTTGATGGTTTTCTTATTCAAGGCCCGGTAATCAATGCACATCCTCATGGTGCCATCCTTCTTCAGAACTAAGACAACTGAAGAGGCGAGTGGGTTGTTGCTCGATCTGATGTGTCCCATCGCTAGCAATTCCTTGATTGCTTTCTCTATCTCATCCTTGAATCTCCTAGGATGACGATAGGGGGGTGTGATCATAGGTTTGCCCCCCTCCAACTCAATGGTGTGCTCAAACCCCATGTCAGGTGGTCTCCCTGGTGGAATCGACCCAAAAACCTATTGATGTCGTCCCAACAAATTCTTGATCTCTGTATGATACTGTTGTTGACCCTCTGAATCCTTCCACTTAGTGATCAAGCACTTTGCGGCATATGCTACCTCCCCATGTTTGAATATCCTCTCCATCCTCTTGGCTGAAACTGTCCTGGGTGCTCCTGTCGACATACCTCTCAGAACAACCTTCTTCCCGTCACGATCTCTCAACCCCATCTCCAAGGTTTGGTAATTGGTGGTGATTTTTCCCAAGGTGATCATCCACTGGACTCCCAACACCACATCTTTGTTAGATAGGTCAACCACATAAAATGTATCTCTCACTGTATAGTTGCCTAACTTTATCTCCAAGTCTGGAACTCTATCTAGACACTCCATTGTGTGGCCATCTACTACTGCAACATCAAACCCCTCAAACTCCTTTGTCTAAAGTGCCCGTCTCGATACCAATGAAGCGTCAATGAAGTTGTGGGTGGCACCACCATCTATCAAGGCGATTGCCCATTGCCCCTAAATAATCCCTCCGATCCGAAGGGTATCATACATGGGAACACCAGAAAGGGTCGCTATGACTCCTCCCTTTGTTGGTTTTCGTCTGTTAGCTTGCTCAGGAGGCTGTGGAACTACTGGTGTCGGTGGTCGAAGGTTGCTCCTCTGCCTATGCTGACTCTTCCTCTGAGTTAGTGGATCCACTGTCCTACTCCTCCTCCTCACTGTCCACACTGTCTATTGCCACCTCAATATAATGAATCTCTCCCTTGCCCATGCACCTGTGGCTTGGAACCCAAGGGTCTCTACAGTTGAAGCAAAGCTTCTTCCTCATAATCTCTCGCCTCGTCTCATCATCCAGCTTCTCCTTGCCCTTCCATTCTCTCTGGAATGGCTTCCTGTCTCGATCCTTCTATGGTACGAAGGGTTTGGAAAAGGGTTTAGTCTTTGGCATTGAGTCTGCCAAATCTCGAGTGCGTAGGATGGCATCGTGCAAGGTGTGAAGCTCGTATGCCTTCACCCATCCTCTCAAAGGCTCTGTGAGTCCCTCTGTGAATAACATGATCAGTGGAGTCTTTGATATATCTGTCACTGCCACTGCTACCCGCTAAAACTCCGTGATGAATGCCTCTGTTGTGCCAGTTTGTCTCAACTGGGCTAGATCCCTGAAGTGGATCTCGGGATCCCTCCTGTCAAACCTATCCTTGAGTCTCTCTGTGAACTCCCTGTAGGAGGTGATGTGACTGTGACCCAACGTCACCAGTCCATGATGCCACCACTCGTGTGCCTCACCCTCTAAGTGTAGGGTAACGAAACTGATGGCCTCTATCTCAGTCATCTAGTTGAGCTTGTAGTATGTGTCTAGCTTTTGTACCCAAGCTATGGCAGTGCATTTGGATGATTCGTCAAAAGAAGGCATGGTGAGTTTACCAACTTTTCGGATGAAATCAATATTATGCCCCTGCTGTTGTTGTTGTCCTCCTCTTTGTGGCTCTCTGGGGCGGTTCCTGAGTCTGAGTCCACAATACTCGACCAGGGTCATGTCCTGATGGAAGTCACAGCCCAATGCTGCATACTCCCTCCTATAATCTGTAATGCCCTCCACCTGAGTGGGTGGCCTCTGTGTTATCGGTTGTTGTGATGCTACTGGAGGTGCCCTCTGGAAACTCGGGAACAATGGCATGGGAATCCTACTTGAAGAGGTGTATGTGCGAGTGGGAAACTGGGGTCTACTGCCTACCCCTAAGTTCCCTTGTGCTGCATGTGGGGCTTGTGTGCCCGAGGTGCCCACTATGGCCAATCTATCGGCCATCTGCGCCAAGGACTAAGTCATGGCCTGCTAACTGACTACCAGATTGTCGAGTACCTACATGAAGGCTGCTTCTGGGTCCATGTGGGGCTTACCACTGCCCTCTGGTCTCTCATATTTGTCTACTAACATCCTCTCCGCTTCACGCTCAGCCTCTCGCTCTGCCCTTCTCTCTGCTTCCCTCTATGCCTCTTCCTCT
Source organism: Picea engelmannii (assembly GCA_009831015.1). NCBI lineage: Eukaryota > Viridiplantae > Streptophyta > Pinopsida > Pinales > Pinaceae > Picea > Picea engelmannii. The sequence goes on along the minus strand of ML831633.1, from coordinate 21,127 downwards.
TCCTCTGAGCTGGGAGGAAAAGGGGGAAAATCAGATCTAGGTCTTCCCTCCTTGCGTCTATTGTAAGTGACATATTCGTCACCTATGTGCTTACGACCCCCTTGGTCCTCTGCTAAACTCATCGTCTTTAGTCACAGGCTGGCAGGACTAAAGCTCTGATACCACTGTAATGTTCCTAACTTGGCTAGTCTAGTAAACGCTGCTAATGTGTGTGTCAGATTAATTGTTTATAGCATATAAATGATCATACAAATAACAAATGCGACAAAAGACTGCAAAGTTGATATTATGATATCTCTGTGGAGTACAAATTTCGAATGTGGTTGAATAAAATGAATCAGTTGGCCAGATCAAATGACAAAAGGATCTTAGCTGGAATACAATAAGCAAACTAAATGATAATACCCGATAATAGATGAGCATTGCGGGATCAATGGATGAGCTGGAACTATGGCAGCTTGCACGGTAACTGTTGTAAGTCCGGAAAGTTTGCCCTGGTGGCTAAACCTCTCGGAATGGCCTGGAAACTGTCCCAAATGGTGCGCCCTGCTCTATCTCTCAGTCCGGATTATTGACCAACCCCTCTGCTGGTGTGTCTGGACCCCGAATGGATCCCCCTGGGGGAATGCGCCCCTCTCACTGGAAAAATGCGCCCTAGTGATTCCACCGTCGGAATCAGTTGAGATGTGTCTCAAAATGATCGCCTTGGCCTACTGTGAAATGGATCGAAAGGGTTTGCCTGGATCTGATCTGATGATCGCTCGGGAACCTCGAATGTGTCCGCCAAAAGTGTCGCACTCCCAAGTCTGGAAAATGTGCCCCAAGTGATTCCTCCGTCAAAATCTGACGAGGAACCGGGCAAAAGATGTGCCTTGCCTTCCTCTCAACTGGGTCAGAGGGGAATCTCTAAACTCTCCCTGGATGGGACAAGTCGATCCACTGAACCTCCTCAGAAGCTGCACCCTCACCCTGAATAAGTGCGCCCTTGCTACTGGAACCTGTGTAACTGCTGCTGAAGAATGATGGAAGACCTGTGTTATCTTCCCGGTGACTAGGGTGTGTCTCTCAACACCAAAATCAGCCAACTGGTGTAATGTCCCATTTCACCTAGGCAGTCAGAATACCGTAGTGGTTTACACAATTTCCCGTAAACCATTAGACAGATGAGTTAGGGAAATGATATTGGTAAAGTCACTTTCGAATTATAAAGTGAAACTTAGGAAAAGTGAGTTTATTAATATTAAACCCCTCTTTGAGGGTATTTCTCTCCAATTATTAATTAAATGAATATTTTAATGGAGAAAAAGAAAAGTGAAAGAGAAAAAGGACGGTGGAGGGTTGGAAAGGATTATGGACTATTGATTTCAAAAATTGAGTTGGGAGAAGAGCTCGGTGAGCAAACGAGGGTTTCAACTGGAAACCCATTTCGGCACATCGAATTCGGCAGTGAAACTATCTGCCCTAGCCGTGATATTGGAGAAGCCATGCCGACTTTTCATTTGCAGACATTGGCATTGTGATTCAAGAAGCATTCATCGAAGAAGGAACTTCATTTCAGTATTGTGAAGAGTGAAAACGTTTTTCCTTGGCACGTGGGAAGGATTGGGCGTTTTCTTCTTGAGTTGGACGCATCCTCCATTCCCTGCTGCGTGTGATCTATTGTTGCTGAGTTTGGCATTTTTTCCAAGTCGTGGTACCTTGGCTGGGCATGACCCCTTGCTGGATGCCATCTATTGGCTGCGTACTACCCTTGCTGGTCATTTTCTTCCTCATTTACAAGTGTTGCATGCTCCTTTTTTGTGCTGCGTGGGAGGTAAAGAGAAGGTGGTTGCTGGTCGGCCCCAATTGGTTGGCTATACCCATGAAGAGAGACATACGATTGAGTTGGGACTGCCATATCACTCCCATCAGATAGCAGAACAATAATCATATGATTCGCCTTCCTTCACTAGCTCGTGTGGGCAGTTTTGGGGTGTTTCCTCATGGCTGTGTATGAATGGAGGTTCCTAGTCTTCTATGGCAGACATTCTCTTCATCATTGAGAGGTACTTCTACCTCATTTTGATTGTTATTGGTACAGCATTAATATTAAATAAAGAACGGCCAGAGTTTAGCGAATTTGTCCATCTAAATGTGAATGTTTTATCATTATTTTATGGGTTTTGTTCTATATTGAAATAATGCATTTGACATTTCATTGGGGAGGTATAAGGGGTTAGAAAACTAACAAATCAGCCAACAAAACAAGAAACAGATCGCTACCCATTAACATTTCATCTTCAGCAGTCAATAACAGCAGCATGCAAAGTGTTTGACGAAAGTCCAACACCAAAACTAGAAGGGTTTTTCCAATTTTCGCAACATAGAATATTTCAGTGGTATCAGAACATGATTTTGGCAAGCTGCGGGCGACATTGATGACTGAGGAAGGGCTGCAGAACATCACTTATAGGTGCAGAAGGTATAGAACCGTAGAGGGCAGAGGAGAAGAAATGGAGGACACTCCAGGGAAAAATGCAAATTTGACAGAGGACAAAGAGGATAGTTTGATCAAAGGGCTTATGAAAGCCTTACAGGATATCGCAGAAGGCCAGAGAGAGACCCGAGAGTTCATGGGCAGAGTCACAGGTTATGCTCTAGGGAGTAAGCATGGTGAAGAAAGGGGGGAGAGCAGCAAGAGAGGGCAGATGGAAGAAGGGGGAAACACACACAAACCTCATATTGAGGTGATCACTTCCAGGACCAACCCTCAGAACCGCCCTCACGACTACAGTGAGATTCCTAGGTCTACCATGCCAAAGTTCTTAGGACCACCGGAGACAGGTACAGGAGGGCAGGTAGAGCAGGATGAGCCATTAGCAGCCTATTTCCAGGAGTATAAGGCCATGGATGCAGAATTGAGAGAAGTTATGACTTTTGCAGAGTTTTGTAGCTTCAAGGGGAGGAACAGGCCGAGGTTCTTCAACAGGGGTCCCACGCAAAACTACGAGTTACAGCGCACAGTGGGCAAGCTCACTTTACCATACTTCGACGGGACGTCGAAATGCACTGCACGAGCTTGGGTGCAGAAGCTCGACACCTACTTCCAACTGAACCCCATGGCGGAGACCGATGCCATTAAGTTGGCAACATTGCACTTGGAGGGTGAGGCACAGGACTGGTGGTACCACGGGATGTCCACCCTGAGACATGCCCATATTGTCACCTATGTTGAGTTTACAAGGAGACTGGTGCATAGATTTGATAGGAGAGATCCCGAGTTGTCCTCCAGAGACTTGGCACAGTTGAAACAAACTGGTTCGGCAGAGGCCTTTATATCAGATTTCCAGAGGATATCAGTAATGGTCATCGATATCTCCGAGGCTCGATTGGTGATGTTGTTCACAGAGGGGCTAATCGAGCCACTTCGAGGATGGGTGAAGGCTTACAAGCCTGCTTCGCTACAGGATGCAGTTAGCAGGGCCAGAGACCTATAGGAGTCAGTACCCAAGCCCAAGTTCACCCCGAGACCGAACTTCCCCACGAAGTTCAATGACAGGGGACCACCACAGAGGGATGGCGCAGGACAGCAGCAGAGAGACTGGGTAGGACAACCACAGAGGGATTGGATAGGCAGGAACAGGATGGATGATGCTACCAGGTAGGATCTAAGGAGGAAGAAGTTGTGCTTCAGTTGTCAAGAACCATGGGTACCAGGTCACAGGTGTGCAGGTAAGGCCAAGGCACACTACATAGAGGTGTTCTCAGATAGCGGGGAGGAAGAGGAGATAGGCGAACAGGGACAGGAGGAGGACCCACCGATGGCAGAGGCAGAGTAGGCATCGATGGAGAATCAGGGGACTATAGCATCACTCTCAGGGATCCCCAGGTTTCATACCTTCAGGATGAGGGGAGGAGTATAGGGACACAGAGTGACGGTGTTGGTGGATGGTGGGGCATCCCACAATTTTATCGATGCTTCATTGGTAGAGCGGAAGGGCATTACCACCGAAGACTTTGAGGGCTTTTCAGTGATCATACCGGGGGAGAACACCCTAAACTGTACCAGATACGTCCCACGGATGACATTGAGCCTAGGAAACTACACCATTACCGATGACTTCTTCATGGTGAAGGTGCCTGACACCAATGTGGTATTGGGAGTTCAGTGGTTATACTCCCTAGGGAAGTACCCCACTAACTACCAGACTATGGAGATGGAGTTCCAGGGAAAGGATGGCAAGAGAGTGGTTTTGAGAGGCATGAACACTTGCCCTCCCAAGGTAGTGACCGCAAAGAAGATGGAGGCAGTGATGAGGCAGGACGACATTGCATGGGTTGCAAAGTTTCAGATTTCAGTGCAGAAGCCTAAGGGCGGGGAGCCCAATTTTCCGAGAGAGATAAAGGCCTTGCTTA
>ML831632.1:116989-132353 GCA_009831015.1 Picea engelmannii | reverse complement strand
AGTCAGTCTATAACATCAATTTTAATTGCTCTAGTCTAAACATGGCAAAATGTAAAAATTGTAATAGTGAGTTAGATGATGTGAAATGTTGAAATGATGGTTAGAGAGAGACCCCCTAAGCATAACCTTAACCCCCCAACCCTTTTCAACCTTGTCTAACCCCTTTTCCAACCCCCACACTCAAAAGTTGCGCCCCCCTAGGGGGATTGACGTTTTTCACTTTTTAATTTATTTATGACTTTGGTGTGGCCCCCTCTCCTTATTTTTCACTTCATCTAGCTTTGTTATCATCACTAGAGATGATCCCCCTTCCTCCACATCACCCATATATGCATTTGGGTTGATTTTTGACCAAGGGGAGCGCTCTCCAAGAGAGTTACGCCCTCCTTTTCCTCTCTCCAATAAAAGTTACGTTTTTTATTGTGAGATGACTCTTCACCTTTCTTTGGCACGAATCCCATGCCTTTCCCTTATCCATTGTGTGATCCCAACACCTCACACCTATCCCTAACCCCTCATCTCTTCTCCTCATCTCAAGAGGGGCGTCCTCCAAGAGTGGTGCGCCCTCCCTCACCTTGAAACTCAGCAAATAATTATTTTAAAAATTATTTGAGCCATTTCACCTTCCATGGCACAAATCCCACACCTCCTACATGCCATTAGATCTATCTAATTTATTTTTCTATTTTTCTACACCCTAGATCTATTGTGCAAGCCCTAGGAGGTGCGCCCTAGCCTAGAGATCTACTCTATTGCTTGGTGGTGGACACTTGGCTTAAATCCAAGAGAGGTAGGTTTTCCTCTCCAAGTATAAATAGATCTCATTTCTCAATCCCAACTCACCATATCTTGAGCTATTGTTATGCTACTTGATTTTCCTCTCTCTCTCTTGTCATTTTCACACATTTTCATTTCATTCTAGCTCTTAGGTTTTGGAGTATTCCTCTCCAAGATCTATTTCTTTGGTAATAAAATTCAAGAAGCTTTGGAGGACAACAAGAAGGGTAATGCGTATGCTTGCTTCTCTTATGCATATGGAGGTAACTTTGTTTGGTTTTCTTTTATGAATCATGCTATATTAGATCTTGGATAAAGTGTTATCTAGGTAGGTTAGATGGTGTGTATGCCCTTTTATTCTATGAATCTTGATGCATAACTTAAATTGAAGTGTCATTTATGTTTATTGCATTAACATTTTATCTAGTATATGCTTGATCTTGAAGGAGGATTGCAGGTTAGCTTTCAAGGTTTCATTGGAAAGACCTTCTAGAAGGGAAGGGTCTCTTGAGGCTTCACATACTTCAGCCATCTTGATTATTGCCTTGCTCTATTATTTGCTATACATACACCCCACGTTTCAGCTAGCATACATTGTTTAGATAGGTCAATAATATTTTAAAATTATATCTTGTCTTGTGGAAAGTCCTTGTCCCAAAAGGGCAAGGTTTTCCTTAACTTGTTTGGTTGTATGTAGCCATCCTAGCAAGAAGACCTTGCTGTTTTAACAGGTACATCAGATCTTATAGGAGGCTCTTGGCTGCCCCACAAAGACATGTACAACACTCAACAACCCCTTGGGGGAATTTGGTAGCTATTTCTTACCTCTCTACTCATTTCTAGCTTAAGTAGTGCATTTTTCTTCTTGTTTGCTTGTTAGATTGGGCTTGAGGTGTAAGAGGGGAAGTGGTATGGCCTCCCCTCTTCTTCAAGCTTGCGGGTATGCTAGGACATGGGTAGATCTAGCTTGCATTTCAGTTTTTGTTGATTTTTTCTTCTAGCTTGGCTGTGAGGTTTAGAAGGTGTGGGCACCTTCTCAACCCCACGTGGGTAGTGCTTGTAGATCTAGCTTGCTTTTAGTTTGTTGTTTTGGTTCACCCTCTTGCTATCTCATATTTTTCTAAGTGATCCTAATCATAAGATCTAAGAAAACACCCTAATAAACTAAGACAAGATAACTAATAACCTACCTAGTTGGGTGAGAAACCCCCAAAGAGGTAAGGATAAGTGTTAAATCTTCATTTTCTCATGCTATGTGATGTGGTAGATCTAAGTGGTTTTATGCTCTTTATGTTTATGCTTTAGATCAGATCTCACACCTTAAGCCCATTGGGCAACACACTTAATATCTATCTTGCTCTTGTTTAGTTTATTTTTTTTATTCAAGCTCTTAAATCTTCTTAAGCACATATCTTAATATCATGTTTAATATCTCTTGTGATGCTTAATCAACAAATGGTTATTGTGTTTATTGTTTAATATCTCTTAATAGCCACGTCTTGGGCTTGAGTTTTCTTGAATGGTTTAATTTGGCAAACACATTAAATTTTCTTCTTCATCTCATAAGGCAAGTTGTTCTTGCCATTGGATCTATGGTATCTAATCAACTAATATGATGTGCATGTGATAAATCTATCTATCTTTTTCAGCTATCTATCTCATTTACTTCTTATGTGTTGATATACTTTATGGTTAAAGCTTTAACAACACATTTTTGAGCATTTTCAGTTTCGGCCATCTCATTATTTTGCACATTTAAAGTACTTTAAAACTCTCAAAACACTCTAATAATCACCTAAAAGTCTACCTAACTATCATACATACTTAATAGACTATTTTAGGGTACCTTAGACCACCATCCCCACCATCTAAAACGGGTTTGAGGAAAACAACGGAGGGTAGTGGCAGGGGACTGTCCCGTGGTGCTCCAGGTAGGTGTCCTCTCCGGGAAGTACTCTTACTGTCAGGGTTGACCGTTGAAGCTAGGGTGGGCTTCGTTGCCTTACTATCTTGAGCACCCGACAGTTATTTGGAAACAGGAGGAGGAGGCTTTGGTGAAAGCCAATAAAACTTAAAATCCTTAAGAAAAGCCTAACTATTAAACCCTTGGCCACATCTAATAATACTTGGGGGGCTTGATAGCAAAGAGTGTAGACTGTTCTCATTTCTTCATAGTAATTGTGCTTAATCTTGATAATCTTGTTGATGAAGTAATATGTTGATGATCTAGTGTACATGATGATGTGATTGATGCTTGAGTATTCTTTATCCTGCACACATTAAACATACTTGGTTAGATTGTAATTGTGATATATCATTCTTTTAATTGTAAATCTTGTAAGTAAATGTACAAGATATTCTTTATTTGAGTTTTTCTTTTGTAAGATTGTAAGTTGTAAATCTTTTGTAATAAACCACCCTTTAACATAGTTGACCCCTTGCTCAATTTCTAGGCACTAGTCTTAGTTGACCTAGGGAAAAGGCTTGCTTCTTATGCTAACCCTTGCACATTGCATGGTTGTCTTAACATCTTAGGATTAGAATCCCCTCTAACCTTAACCAATTAAAATTAACTCTTAGAACCTAACTCTAACACACATAGTAACTAAGGTCTATCCCCTTTGGCTTCCCTAGGAGTAAGCCTAGATAGAAAAGGTTCCGGTTAAAGTGACAGCGTGGGTTGTGAACCTAGGCATTGTGCCTCCAAGGACACACTAAGTGAGTCGGACTTAGTTCACGTTTGCAAGTGTGTATAAGGACAACAACAACCTCCACAAAACAAAAAGACCGAAGCAGAGAAGAAATCAGGGAGACCTCCTAAGTCTGGTAAGCCTACTCCCCCTGCATCATCCGGTGTTGGTGTCAATACGCCTAAGGTAGTAGGAGGGAAATGATCTACAGAGTTAGGGAGTCCCATAGCTTCCTTAACCCCCTTGCAGTCTACTTTTGGACTCCCACAGACATAAGCTCTGTTTGTTGTCGACCTTACCTCCATTCCCATAGATGAGATCCCTCTTGCAGATTATTTTTTCAGTAGAAAAAGGAAGGCCGTCCTAAAACAGGAGATGCATAAGAAGGAAGGGAATATGGTGAAAAAACATAAAGTCTTGATAGACGGAAAACTTTTGGAGGAAGAAGATTTCGCTACAGAGGTAGCAAATTCCATGGGAGCCATGGCAACATCAAACTTTTTTACTGTGGGAAAAATCATAACAAGGATAAAGAAGAGTGATAAAATCATAGCACAATTATGAGAGCAATTAAAGAATGTTGAGGAGAGCATTAGAGAAGAAATGAGTAAAAGCTTGGAGCAGACAAGGGTCGTCGAAAGGTTAGAAGTTCAATCACTCAAAACGAGTTTGGATGAAATGAGCTAGGAAATACAGACAAATCAGCTACAGATTACTCAGCAAAAGGAACACGCAGAACAGTGGTAGGCTAGACTAATATCAATGGAAGATCAGATTATAGATCTAAAAGCTTTCCAGGCCCAGTCACTGGAAGTACCTTCAAAAATAGAAATTGAACAACAGAAATTGATTTCCAAGATAGAAATTGTTCAGATTTACTTTCAAGGAGTAGATAATTCCTTTGATAATATTATCCTGAGGGAAAAATAAGCCAAAGCAGCGAGGATTACTCTCCAAAAGGCAATTATATATTCGACAGGTGAAGAGGTACCCAAAACTGCGAAAGTATCAGCCACAAAGCAAATCAGAGGCGACATCATGCTCAAGCTATGGGAAACCAACATAACTGAAATCAAAAGAATAGCCAAAGAAATCAGAGATGACCGTGAAGAAGTTTTTGATCTTTTAGACAAAGGGTCATTAAATATTGGAAAAGGCCAATGTACAGGACTTTTGGGATAGATCAATATTGTAAGCCATCAATTAAATTTTAGGGAAAATTTGAGTGAAATCCAAATGGAAATTTCACAACTAAGAAAAATCGATGTCACCCTAATGGATAGGTTCTTAGTTGAGACTAACTTAAAGCTATAGTCAATAAATTTTATGGATAAAGGAGTTGATGACCGTCTTTCTAAGATTCAGAGAAAGGTTTATCTGTTCAAGGCAAGAGACTTTCCATAACCCCCCAGAAATTTTACATAGTTCTTGGAGAAATGCATTAAATGTATCGAATCAAAAGAAGGAGAGTCATCAACAAAGTAAAAGTATTATTTGGAAGGGCTCTACTTCCAAGAAAATGGAAAAATGGAGAAGATCATGAAAACGATTTTGGATCTATTTTTTAACAAATAGATAGTCTCTAAGAATTAGGAAATCACCAACCGACCTGAAATTGGTGGTTTTGTATAAATGTAATTTTTCAAGACTAAGAAAAGGCTATTTTCTGGAGGAATTGTAAAGAGACAACTTCATTTTACCTGAATTAATACAATATAGATTGAAGATTCTAGATCTGATCAAGCTTGAGTTATGTGTTTCTCTATCATTCTATTTTTATTTCATACTTTCGTTTGAAGTGTTTCATGTGGTAATTTCTGTTATAATAATTAAATTAGTCAGATTATCTTATTCTTTGTAGTTTTTCCTCTGTATCATCTTTCAGTGGATATAAGACCTATGAACGTTTTAGGACTCTGAAACTGTATGCTTCTGCAAAGTTATCATCCCTTTTTCTTGTATTAGCTTAAAATGAGATTCTTCTTAAATTGATGCCTCATTTTTATTATACAACTACATGTTTTCTTTTTCTTCATTCTGTCCACTGTCTCCTTTAAATTTGACTCAGATACTAGAAAATGCCTTTATTTCTGTTATACTATTAATTCATAATTTGGAAGTTCTATTTTTATAATTTTGAACCAGAAATTTGCGACCCTCGAAAACATTCTTGATTTACAAAAAAGAAACCCTCAGCTTTCATGACTGTTCCAGTTACTAGACAGCCCAATATAGAACCCGATCTATCATATGAAATAAGCATTGCATTAAACCTATTCAATACCATCTTACAAACAAAAAATACACGTGTAGAACTTGAAAGATCATGGGCTGCAATTGAAAGGGATATTAACATTCAAGAACAATGGGACGCTAGACAAAGACAGTTAAGGAACCAACCGTGATCTCAGTTTCCTTTAAACTTTCTCTTTTTACCCATTATTTATCTCTACCTTTTTTGGATGCCTTGACGGTATACTTTAGAGCCTTAAAGTATAAACTCAGGAACAACATGATCTATCAATGGAATCCCCAAAAGAGGTGACTCACTCTCTCCATACTGATAGATATGTATATAGTCGTCTGTCTCCAAGTCATGTCTCTCCTCCAGGGCCTGCAAATCCACATGTTCCTTGTGTTCAATCACTACACAAGGCTCCTTTACCATATATGGAATGCCATTGATATCCTCATGTGTCGTGTCTAGCATAGGTGACTGGGAAGATAAAGAATGTGTCACGCTCAATTCCATAGGATGATCATTATCCCCCATGCATGACCTCATATCAACACCCAAAGGTGGATCACCCAATCTCTGATCCTCCTCATGCCTAGGTGCTGCCACGACTGTATCCTCACAAATATCACTACTATGGTGAGGTGTTGAATCCTCAACATTGTCGGATCGAGAAACTAAAGCACATGCGCTATCATCCTAACTCTCCAATTGTCCATTAGATGCGCAGGAGTCATGGGACTGCTCTAATTAGGCATCTAAGGCCACATCCTCATACACATCCTCCTCATCACTGTCATAGTGCACCTCAATGTAATGCACTCTCCCTTTACCCCTGCATCTGTGATCCGGCTCCCAAGGCTCTTTGCAACTGTAGCAAATTTCCCTGCTCCTAATGGTTGTAGACTCAATCTGTTCTCCCTTCAATTCACTAGCTGGTGGTGATGTATCCACTTTCTTGACTTTTTTGTCTCTATTTTCCTCTGCTTTTCTTCTCCAATAATTAACTTCTTCAATCTTCTTGGTCCATACTGCAATATCATCTTTGCTCCACCTAAGATTTTTGATGGATACAAACTGTTGGAATGTTACCTGAGCTTTGAATGTCTCACTAAGAGCTTGAGATTCCATATCACAATATATAATCTCCTATGCCATACCCATTTTTCCTTCACAAAGATCCTCAGGCTGGGAGGGATCTTCGCTCTAATACCATTGTAATGTTCCCAACCAAATCTAATATAAAAATCAGATCTAACTGGTTGAGAAATTTAGTGAAACACTTTGATGGTATGTTTTATTTCCCTTAACAAATGCCTTCTTCTTGTTGTCCAAACTTTGATGAGGTTTTCTGATGTGCTAGCATGACATTTGAAATAATTTCTACCTCCTTATAACTCCCTAATTGTGGGCTGCTATGCTATATATGATTGATGGCTGTTATGTTTTCTATGTGTTGGCTGATTGAAACATTTTGTCAAACACTTTGTGTGCAATGGCTGTAGCATTCATTCAAGTGTATTTTCTGATGTCCAAATAAATAAAAAACTAATAGCTATTAAAAACCATAAGATAGTACCTCGAATCCTTGCTTTATTTAATATGCATTTGGCTGTCCAACATATACTAATTTCCAGATCTGATATAAGTAGTACAACAACCACTTTATTGGCCTATAATGGCTCCAAAAGTCAATGAAATAGTGTCAATGATCCTCCTTTTCGATCCCCTAATGATGGCTTCCCAAAAGCGATGTTATATCATGCAAAATCCATTATTCCCATACCCAAAAATGTGCCTTCCTTATTGCTTACGCCCTGCTGAAATATGGACAATAAATATGATGTAAAATCCTCATGAAATGGTTGTAACTTGTAGATCTGATGATAGTTATCTCATATGTGAAGATCCCCTGGCTGTAGATGACAACTCTGCTCACAAATCACTGGATCTCAAACCCCCAATATGACCTCTTTCATAAAATTCTCCTAGCTATGAAAATAAATAAATATGGAGGTTGGAAACCCCCCACAGTGCCAAAGAAAGTATCCCTTAGTGAGCCTAAGGCAACCCCAATCAGATCTGCTCAAGATCTCCCTCCAAAAAGCCAAATCGAACTATCCTTGACTGAACAATGCACCCTCTCTACATAAAACCCTCAACATATGCGTCTCTCTTCACCAAAGATGCACCAACTAGAACTAAACTGGAATAGAATGGTGAGGGAGGAATATTTCACCTCTTTGGCCAAGCTTGGACCAGGAAGAGAGGAATCTTTCACCTCCTTGCTGATCTCTAGGGTTTATTCAGTCAAAACCCTCAAAACCCCCAAGTACCATGGACTTTCTAGCTAAGAAGCCACATGGTTTGTCACAAGCCACATGGTTGGACACATGGTTTGTCACAAGACACATGTCCAATACTTGTGAGACATGCAACCCTAGTATGTCCCATGTTTTAATGTGTCTAATGTGATGACATGAGATACATGGGCCTAAGGGGGGAATGTAATGTTTCATAGGTTTCCCACATTGAGTTTCTTGGGGTATATCTTGTGTTCATTGTCATAATAGTGTGCTCTATTTTTACAACTGTAGCTTTTCTCTTATATTATTAGTTCATTTAATATTTTTGAGTGGTGTGTGTCAAATATTACATTTTAATCATAAGAAATCACTCTATCATATGGCATAACATCTTGGCATTTGTATTAGTATTTAAGAGTTGTTTCACTAATAAAGGGAATATCTATGACAATTTATAGATCATATTATCATGGAAAAAAATTATGCTAGTATTGAAAAAGAATCTATGTTCTCTCACCCTATCCAAATTAGGCATAGATGTGGATGGTTGATCATCTACAATCGTAACTATCAAAACTTGGTTTCACAATAGTTGGTACAATCACTATAGTAACCAATTATTTTAATATTTGTTCACTTTCACTTTCTATCCCCACCCTATCATATTTCTTCACTTTCAGCCCACACTACTCTAGCATACTCATCTATATTAAAACATAAACACTCCAATACTAAAATTTAATACATAATAAATATGGCCTTAGTTACTAAACACTTATTATAATTAAATGTTAGTGGTTGAGTGTTAATTATCATTCTAAAAAGGTGTAGATTTTTTTTTTATTTAATTCCATAAAAAAATGAATATCTAGGTACTTGTTATTCATCTCTATCACTATTTGAAAGATACAAATTTAAAAGGATTGTTTTATATTAAATGATAAAAAAAATTACAACTTAAAAAATTAGATTTTTTTTTATGTATTTGAATGATCTAAATTTATATTAAATAATTAAAAAAATTACAACTTAAAAATTTAAACCTCTTGCTTAATGGAATCTAGTGACTTATTTATTTTTCAGTTAATTTTTTTCGTGGCCAGTAATGTAACATTTATCCATACTACATATTAAATAAAAGTCCGAAGGGGTGAAGTAGGAGAGAGAAAATAATGCATTCAAATTTGGAAGCGTTTGAAAACTTTAATTTCGTTAAGAGTAAAGAAAACATCCAAACAACATACATGCATGGCTGCAATAGTAAATGAAGAATAGTACACAACGGTAGGCAACTCGATAGCAGAACAAATCAATTTGTTGTGCGGCAGACCTGCATTGCGTAGATAAGTAAGAATGGTTTCAGGATGCGCAAGTCAACACATTCGAAGCGAGCATTATAAGAAAGAGAAAAAAGTGGCATGTAGACCCATCATCAACCGGTTTGTGAATACGAACTTGCTATGTAGTGGATGATGAAAACATCAAGTAAATCATTTACAGAACTTGAGAAGCCAAAGACAACCTTTGGTCGACAGAGTTTTGAGGAATATGCCACATGACACTAATGCTATCGTAGCCCTATTTAGGGCACAAACGCATTCGCTCTGCACAGATTTAGATGAATTTATTCACAAACAGAGCGGATGAATACAGGGCTCCGTTACAGGCAGACGTTTGGCGCCCACAAACACAATATTTTGCTAACTTGCTAGGGCACACTAAATGGAGCTCACATTTTACCATTGCCTTTTCATTAATACTGTTAATACAGTTGACTGTGATATAATGATTGGGAGACCTTATCAGACACTTTATAGTTGAAAACTTTATTAGCACAACTTCTTTCAGACTCCATAACAAACGTCTACCTACCTCTGCTATTTTCAACATTTCAATTCAAACCCTTGCATATGGCATATGGATCACAATAATATTAACAAGGCCCTTGGGAGCTAAGAATGAAGTGCATCCAAGTTAGAGTCTTTGTAATCCGTGTAGTAGGATACTTGAGCACTTGATAGAAGGACCCAGTTGCTGCAAACAATGAGCTTCACAATTCAATATCTTGTCCAATGGAATAAACCCTTGAAATTAAAGCATTCCTAACTACGAAAATATCAATAGAATGATAATCGATGGCTATATATAGTCTGTACTGATTCATCTCTTTTTGTTTTCTGTGAAGGTTGACAAATTCCGCGGAATAACTTTGCCAGGTACCCCAATGTATGGTAGTGTTTTTGGTGGACAATTAATTTCCCAGGTATATTTATTTTGTCAAATTTCCTTTATTTTTGTCAAATTTCCTTTATTTTTGTTTAATTCAAATTTAACACCATTTATAAAGTGCCGTTGTCTATCTTTCTTTTCATTTATTTTACATAGATCAAATTTTTTAAAATAGCTTAGAAACTCACTATATCATACACACAGATTTCAATCTTCTATCTTTTTTTCATTTATTTTACATAGATCAAATTTTTTAAAATAGCTTAGAAACTCACTATATCATACACACAGATTTTAATCTTCTATTAAGTTTCAACAGTAAAGCATAAAAACCCAATACTGAACTGTACATAATGAGAAGAAACACTAAATGATATAGATCTGGAACTAAATCAGCAGCAGAATTATTCATAAACAATAGACTAATTTTTCACATTTGACGCATAATTTTCTGGGCAATGCTCCTTGATGAAAACACAGGAAAGATGACAAATTTAAGAAAAAAGTTTTTTTATTCAGCTTTAGGGAAAATTCTGAGTACAACAGCAATAAATGTTCCGCATTAATAAACTGTAATTTCACTATATCCAAGCAAAAAATTTCACTTATTTCCTGAGTAAGACAGTCTGAAATCAAAACTTGTCTTACAATACAAACTGTACGGACTGTACAGTCACAAACAGAAGAAATAAACCTCGATTTCCGTGCCGAGAAGAGGTGCAGAAAGGTACCTCTGTACGGATTTGTTAGCAGCAGAGATAATACTCAGAAATTCGTGCCTAAGCTCAGCATTGATTTCTGTGCAAGCTGTAGCTGCAATGCCAGAAAAAAATTGCTGTACGGCCTCCTCAAAACCATACTGTACGGCCCTACTTGCTATACGACCTCCTCAAAACCGTACTGTACGGCCCTATTTGCTGTACGGTACTGAAACTCTTTAATGTTGAAGCTTCCTTGAAGTGTGTGCCAATCCCCAGCTTCCTTTCTGAAGCTCTTTCCCTCCAAGCAAAGAAACTCTCTTGGGATGTGTGCCTCTTCACCTTCCCTCCAACTCTCATCAAAAAGTGCACCCCTCTCTCCCTCATGAGCTGCCTTAATTTAATTTCAAAGTGTAACTTCCCTAACTCTTGGTCTTCCAATGAGATTGAAGGTCAATATCTAATCTTGCCCTCATGATATCAATTGTCATGACTTAATCATTCGTTGAGGTCAGTTAAGTCACTAAAGTGACCCATAACATCATAAAGTCACTTTTACACTTTAAAAATAAAAGACTCAACTTTATAAAAACACTTTATAAAGTTACTTTATAAAAACACATTATAAAGTCACTAGGGAGAAAATGTACTCGGTCACTTCCGCATGCTGGGCACTGCCAATACAGAGTACCTTTGAGCTACCAAATCTAACACTCCCTCTTAGTGAGAGAGGTACCTCTGGTATCACCACCAGAATCCATCTCCAAATCCATCATCACATTCGCTGTCGTAGCTTCTCCCTTTGTACTAGAAGCCTCTGCTCCCTCTGAAAAGGAAGCCACTACTCCCACTGCACTGGAAGCCTCTACTGCTACCTCCGCTGATCTATGAATTGAAGACATGCTCCTAGGAGACTTCACATTCTCCTAAGCATCTATCTGTGTCAACTCATGCCTCATGAGTTCTCTGAGAGTCCCAGAAGAGGACTAAGTCCCCGGTATCAACTCTCTCTCCCGTGCAACCTGCGCACTCTCCGACACAGAATATGAATCAATAAATCCACTGGACCCCAACATAGTTCGTCCCAACAACTTGTACAACGTCTCATACTCGACACCAAGCAACACTACCGTGTTTGGAGTCGCTCCCTCTAGATATAACAATACCCGACCACGGTAAAATGCAACTCCAAATCCATCAACCTCCATAGCTGACATTGAGAGTAAATTAATTGTCATCTCTGGAATATACAACACTCTGAAACCTCCAGAAAACCTCTTGACTCTAGTTAGAATCTAACACTTCCAATCCCTTTCACTGCAAGCTATGAGCCGACCCCATTGTCAACAACGCAGTTTGAGTCTCATTCTGAAAGAGTAAGGAACACTGACCTCATTCCCGTCATATGCCGAGAAGCTCCACTATCCACGAACCACACTTCAATGTCCTCGAACACTAGACAACCACCGCCCACAGGACCAGTCATGCTAATGCTGACACCTCTGGTTCCTTCTTCTTCTTCTTCATGTTCAGACACTGATTAACGTAGTGGCCAGTATTGTGACATGCAAAGCATCCCACTTTGCTCATGTCTTTCTTCTTCTCATTACTCTTTCCCACAAGAGCAACGTTCTTCTCGTCTACACCATCCACTACCTTCTCCTGAGACCCTTCCAAGATCTCCTCCTGTGTAAAGTCATCCCACAATTTGCTCTAGTCAGGGAGCTTCTCTCTCCCCACCATGCACTTCACGAAAACCTCCCACTCCTTGGTGAAGCCTTTGAGGGCTATACGCACCAATCTGAGTTTGGAATAACTTCTCCGACAACCGCCAACTCGTCCTTCACCTGAGCAACCCGGGTGAGGTAGGAGGCCACACTCTCTCCTTTGGCCATCCTAGTACTATGGAGCTTGTCTTGGAGAGCCATTTTTCGGTTGTCGTTCTTTGCCTCATACAAACCCTTCAGTGCATCCCACATGTCCTTGGTTGTTTTTTTCTCAGCCAAATGTGGAATAAAACAGTCTCTGACTCCGTCCAAAATGATTCTTTGAGCCTTATCTTTCTTCACTTCATGAACATCCAGAGCTATGGGATCTGACGCAGGTACTATCACGACAGTGTTCGCAAACAACCACAACTTGTTCTCCTTGAAAACACTTGTGGTTCTCACCTTCCACTGTAGGTAGTTGGAGATCCCCTCCAACCTATCTTCAAACCTAATATTGGAAGTCATCTTTGTCCACATGACAAAGAACCTTCTTTCCCCTTCTTCCAAGTAAAATCCCCAGCAAATCACTTGCTGTCCCAAGTGCTAAACTGTCCATTGAACTTCAGAGCACCTGCTCTGATACCATGTTAAAATAACTCAGAAACTCACTATGTCATGGTGCCCTATTGGGTAAGCCAATCCTCAAGTCAAGAAATGTTTCCCAAGAGGACCCTATCTAGGTCATGTGATGAGTATGAGGTGGATTGGGGCAAGACCTTTGGGCATGGGGTTCTTGAGTGCCATTTGCAATGGAAAGTAATGGGTGTGTTGCGTCCTTCGTTTGCAATGCAACATTTTTCCAATTCCTTTCCATTTGATTTATTATTGTCCGAACATTGAGTGCTATGTGCAATGGAAAACAAAGAGCATCGCAATGCCACTTGGAGTTAGGAACACATTGAGTACCATATGCAATGGAAAGTAAAGGAGACACCGCAAATGCATTCCCCTTGTTACCCACCAAGTTGCACTAGGATGGACTTGCAGTTGAGCCGCCAAAGATTGAACATGGATGTGTACAAAATCAGAGTTCAGAAGTCTAGCCGACCAATTTGGTCATTGTTATCACACAAACTGTAGGTTGGGCAAAGCTCGACCCAACCACGAGATGGCGATAACTGTGCGAGAGTCTACCCATTGTCACCTTAGATAAACCCTCCCCTCGCTTTAGTGAAGGAGAAATCCAATACAAAGGGGGAATCCTGGGTGACGCTAGGGGAAATGAGATGGAAAGTGAATTTATGAAAGTGAAACCCCTATAGGTCAAGTTGTGGAGAGATGGAAAGCTTGGGATGAAGTCTTGTAGATGAAGGAAGGTTGCCAAAAAGTAGTGTACCTGCAAAAGACTGTTGTACCTGCCAAAGACACAAGGAAAGAAAAGTATACAAGCCAATATATCCAATGGAAAAGCAAGCGGAGCTTATTGTCCTATGTAGCAGCAGTTAACAATGATATAATTCAGCAAGTAAACGACAATCAAAGCTGCTAAATAAGTCACTAAAAGTCTAGTTAAAGATGCAAGAGATAAACTAGCAATGACTAGTATAACTCAAGTCAGATAGAGCAAGACGTTAGCAACAAATACAGGGCTATTTAAAAATGTATTGCAAGGATATTATAACAGCCTTATGACTGTAGAAAAAAATTGTTACAACAGAAAATTCCAACCATCAAAAGTTACAAATAAACCACCCAAAAGATGCTAAATGACATGTAGATTATTATGGCAGTTTTCTAGCAAATTCTGACGGTTGAAAACAGAGAAAAAGTAAATGTTTGAGAGCAACTTGCTGCAGCCCTAATGGTTGTAGCTTTGATGTTATGACAGCAGTAAGATATCCTTAGTCAATCAAGACACCCTATGGGCCTTAGCAAGCTTAAAGTACATAGAGAAGATTCCAACTAAGGCAATTTCAATATCTTGTAGTTTCACATATACCAATGCAATGATTTTATTTCTCCAATGCAAGAGATTAGTGTATGAAATTATTGGGTTATGGAGTCTTTTAATGAATGAGCTAATTATGCTACTTCTTTAGGGGTGTATGCACTTTACTTCCTAAGGCAAGCAAACCTAGCAAGGAGAAAATTAGGAGGGTGTAAGCACTTTTGCTATCCTTATACACACTTGCAAGCGTGAGCTAAGTCTGGCTCACTTAGTGTGTCCTTGGAGGCACAATGCCTAGGTTCACAGCCCACAATGTCACTTTGACCAGAACCTCTTCTGTCTAGGCTTACTCCTAGGGAAGCCAAAGGGGGTAGACCTTAGTTACTAGATGTGTTAGAGTTAGGTTCTAGGAGTTAATTTTAATTTGTTAAGGTTAGGGGGGATTCTAATCCTAAGATGCTAAGGCAACAATGCAATATGCAAGGGTTAGCATGTGAGGTAATCCTTTTCCCTAGGTCAACTAAGACTAGTGCCTAGAAATTGGGCAAGGGGTCAACTATGTTAAAGGGTTGTTCGTTACAATAGATTAGAAATTACTTACAAATTTACAAATAAATCCAATTAAAGAATACCATGTAAAACTGCTTACAATCAAAGAATACTAGGATACAAATGATACAAAACAAGCTAACCACGTTTTACTTCTTATGTGTGCAGGATATCAAAAGACTAAAGCATTATATCACATCACCACATTTATGAGATCATCAT
>ML831632.1:23947-45749 GCA_009831015.1 Picea engelmannii | reverse complement strand
ATGGCTCTGCAAACCCCCTTTGGTGGCTAACCAAAACCCATGAATACCGGCTTGCTAAGTTACCCCATCAATCACCCCAACAATGGTCAAGTGGATTAGTGTAAGATCCAAGCAGTCATCCGAAATGAAAGGAACCTAATGCACATATAAGAAGGTTATAACGATCAGATATGACACATACCATGATACCTCGGACCAATTACCTCATGGAGAAAGAGTCCTTTCTGATGCAAGCTCAAGGCCAGTAGTGATGGAAGCTGGTACTGCTAACAGGACGAGTCTGGCTGAGAAGAAGAGAGATGGGCCCTCCAGGGCCATGCTCAAGTCGATCTCTGCTCTCGGTACTCCATGTCTAGGACCATGTGGGCCTCGAGACATGATCTCCTAGTTATCCCTAGATATCGGGGATAACAATATGCATTGGTGTCACGGAAATCGCCAGCTATCCGTTATTAATATGGTCGTATTTCGATGATTCAAAACTCAAAATTTGAAAAAATCTCGTATGATGGAACTCATAAATGAAAATACCTAAGAAGTTAAAATACCATTAAATACATTGAAACGAAATTAGTTCATCTTAACTTTCGTATCGAGTCAGGACTTCGCGTTTTGGGGTTTCAGGGATCTTACTTACATGAGGTATGTCACCACCAAATCCCGAATCCTGAAATTGCGATGGAAACTAAGTTTTAGGTCTTAACTTTGGTATCGAGTCGGGACTTCGCGTTTCAGGGATCGCGGTTACATGAGGTATGTCACCATTAAACCCCGAATCCCGAAATCGCGATGGGATTAGTTTCAAATTAATTAATCAGGATTAAGACTGACTTTTACTTCTTTCGGGAAATCGGAAATTGGGATTTTGCGATTCAAAATGTATTGAAAATATATTGTTCTGAGTAAACCACGAATCCCGAAAGGTTAAAAAGATGATTAATTAACTCCTTTGGGGTTTTAATTTATCACGATTTGAAACACTTTATAGAACGTGCGTCTAGACTTTAATAACACTTGAGCTTTCTTTCTTTAATTATAACGAAGAAATGAAATCACTTCGGGACTTCGGTACCCGTCTTTGGGACTGATAGTGAGGATTATACCTTATGAAAAGCCGAATCCCGAAAGAGAAAAAATTTAGTTTTAAAGGTGAAAATGTTTCAAACCTAGCTTCAACAGATCAGGTTGGGGAGATCGACAGATTGTTGGGACACTTACTTCCGAGATTGGTCTACAGTGACGAGGATGATTTCCTTGTTTGTCGAGATTAACATATCACATGTATGGACACATCCGTATGGGATTCGGGTGCAGATGATATTAGTAGGGTGACTGCACAAGAGGATACCACTGTACATATAGGATACAGGGCAGTCCAGATTGAGGCAGCAGTACGTGATGATGTACAGTGGCATATAGGGGAATTCAGTAGCACAGTGGACAATGGGCCTTACGGTGCTTTATCTCTTGAGGAGTGTATTGATGAGGATTCCACTATTGACATTAGCAGTGGGATTCATGAGGTAGCATCTCAACAGGACAGTGTTCAGGAGTCATGACATTTGGCAAGACAGCTAAGGGTCAGAGAGGACAAGATCGTGGCAACCATTAGACACATTGACACACGTGTTGGTGGTAGAGTATTGTTGGAGGGCCACGATGGAACATGATAATTTATATGGGGAGCTTGCCATTGATGACTTCCAGACACTCAAGGAGAGAGTGACTATGATGAGGATCGACTACCAGAAACTACTTGTGGATAGAGATTACCTTTTGGAGGTTGGCGAGATGTATCATAGGGCGTTGAAGGAGGAGACTGAGGTGGACCAACTCACTCATGAGTTGATGATCACACATGGATTCTTGAAAGGCACATAGACAGTCCTTCAAGAATCAGAGTCCAGATTTGAGGAGCTCCTTGAGGAGGCTAGTCAAGGATCCACTACATATATCTCAGCAGAGAGTCAGGTATATACTTCAGCTACATCACTAGAGGATGTTTGTAATATCCCCAAGGACGAGCCCTGTTGTAATGATGTTTATGAATTGTAAATCATTTTTGTAGGCTGGTGAGCCAAGTATTGATAAGTTGGTGGGCTTATGTGTTTATTAGGCCGAAGAGCCTAGGTGTCAAAGGCCAGGAGCCTGTTTTTGTATATGTAATATGCAGAACATTAATAAAAAAATATAAACATCGTTGCGTACAGACCGACCACGAAGAAAGAGTGATGGGGGACTAAGCTTCCACAAGGTGGGTAAGGGAAAAGGAGCTGAAAGGTTTGAAAGAGACATTAAGTGTTGAGCCTAGGGGCTTAAGTCCTTAGGAATAATAATTTATTATTATTCCAAAAGCTATGTGAAATATATGATGTTATCCTAAGCTCCTAGAAAGGGGAAACGGGAGAAAAAGGGAATGCATGCTGATGGAGCGCATGTAGGCTCATGGGCCGCATGTATCGGCCCAGGCACATGCAATTTAACCGGAGAATTGAGTCGTGATGGGGGTTCGTTCCCATTTCTATCGTCCGTTGTTTGAACCGAGGGATCTCTACGTCTGAGTTCTATAAGCCTCACGCAACTCTGAAACCCAAAGCATGTGATGTTCTCTTGTGAAGTCGTTACACATCTATCTGAACCGTCGAGTCTGTGTTCGACCTCTACGTGAATTGCTTATCATGCATCCGAAAAACAGATGTTACCTGAACTGTGTTGTGTTTTAGTGAGTTGTCGTCGTTTCCTGTTTCCACACCCCGTTTGCTTGTTGCTGCTGTCACCCGTGAGTTAATCCAAGTTGTTGCTGCTGCTGTCATCCTGAACTTGCGGGAATTGATTTGAAAATTGGTTGAAGAACCGGGTTGTCAGACCCGTGGTAGAAGAGGCAGGTTGTCAGGCATGTGAGCAGCTCTCTCCAGGTGAGAGAGTCTGTTGGGAAGTGGCTTTCTTCTAGAGTGAGTCCAACACTAGCTACGGAGCTCTGAGAATTTTGATCCGACTGTTGTCGAGGCCCAGAGGGGAAGGGAAGTACCGATGGACTGTGCTTGTGAAGGTGTATACTCCTGGACGGAATAGGCATGTGGGGAATGAGAGTTCGTGAGTAGTGGGCGTAAGAAGGCTCCTAGGGAGAATCCTTCCGGTTGCTCTATGCAGTTTTCCTGTAACCTCAACCTAGTCTAAGATTCCCTTGCCTTGGGTGGAGCTTAGTCCTAGCTTGGGGGTGACCCACTGTTGAGTGTGATGAGCAGTGAGGTCTAAGGTTGGGAGGTTCGTGGAAGGTCTGCACATGGTTGGTGGAGTTACTACATTTTCAAAGATAAGTATATGCATGTGTTTAATTTCAATTAAAATGCATGTTTGTGATGCTTGCAATATTATCATGTATTCCGTTGCGATGATTGTTACTGTTGATTCTATTAATTATGTATGTTAGTAGTAATTATAAGTTTACTCTATTAAGCCATTTAACTTCATTTAAATGCATACTACATAAGTATGAGAATGTTTCCGCGTAGTAGCGTTGCC
Source organism: Picea engelmannii (assembly GCA_009831015.1). NCBI lineage: Eukaryota > Viridiplantae > Streptophyta > Pinopsida > Pinales > Pinaceae > Picea > Picea engelmannii. Next base: position 42,227 of record ML831632.1, on the reverse strand, counting down.
CAACAAGTGGAGTGATGGCCAGGGACGTTACAATGTTGGTGGTTTGATAAAGGAGTGCCAGTTAATGGAGGAGTGTGAGGGATACCCAGGACCACTGATGATTATGGAGAGATATGATCATGAGACGCTTGAGGATGTTCATGTGTCATAGAGACCACCATTCATGAGAACATCTAAGACAGTTGGTCCTACACATACACATGGGGATTCCATAGCCAGGGGCAGATATGAGGACACATCTATTTGGGTTCCAAGATTAGTTGACATCCATGTAGAGGTTGGCCTAGCAGTACACTCAGGATACATGATTATGCAAGAGGATACAGGAGCTTGCATGGGTTTACAGGATACATACTTGGTGGAGCATGGAGATTTATGTGGAGAGCGATCCTCTCCCTTACAACAACACATGGATCTGAGAGATTACCTTCTCAGTAGCATCAGTCATCTGAGTGATGATAGGGGGAGTGTGATTGACCATCAGTATGTGGAGTCACCTACCGTTGTACATGATGGCATGATATTGGTGTGGAGTCCAGGTGACTATTCACCATGGATGTCGGTGGATGAGTTTTTGGTCACGTCTTTTGGATTGACCAACACATATGATACTTCCCAATCCTATATACAGTTGTAGGAATTTTTGTTGGCCTTCCTCGATACATTCAATATATACAACAAAAATGGGGAAGATATCCAGTTGCATGGGATATAAGAGTTATTAGACAGAGACTTCCTGACAGGGGATACTCCATTACATGCAGCAGGATAGGGGAGGTTCACCTGAGACAGTCAGATGAGGCCTTGGGTGTGATGGAGAGTATCTTCATTCATGGAACAGAGGATATTTCAAAGGTTGATATAGGTTCAAAGTATCATTAGGATGAGGACAAGGAGCATAGTAGGACGGATGCTTCCGTTGAGGACTATGAGGTTAGTTGGCAGGATGTCTGGTCGCAGCATGAAACGACAAAGATCTTGAGGACCCATGAACAGATTAGAGAGAGATTCTCTTGGGAGCATATAGAGGATGATGTCGGGAGGCATATAGGGGCATGCTTGGTATGTCAGCATCACGAGTCAGGGCATGATTCCTTAGCCACCCTTGTTTCAGTGTTGAGTTGGGAGAGTATGCTAGCTTTTGTTGACCCTGGTGTACTAGAGTTATATAGTAGGGATGACATCATAGAGATATTGCCTGAGTATGCGACACCACAGGAAGCAGTGTGGGTTGGCAGAGAGGCCGAGTTTAGTGATATCGGATAGGACAACATAGCTATCAATATACTTCGGCCGAAGGTTTACAATTTAGTAGGCACCGAGATACATGGTATGGCACCATCAGAGTTATATGATGCAGGGTTTGGTGCTCTTCTAGAGCACATAGAGTTCCAGGGACGTTCATGATTGGTTCCTTCCATTGTTGGGGGAATTTGAGATCAAATGGAGATGAGGACGCTATGTGGAAGGATGGGTCACCTTGGTTGAGGATTAGGTACATGAGTATGTCATCTTCTTGGTTAGCAGGGGATCTGGATACTACTGGAGGTGGTAGTTTAGAGATTGGTTTGGATGGGATATTCCTTGAGGGATGGATATTGTATTTACCTACTCTATTGATTAGGGATCTTCAGGATATTCTTGGCGTTGATGTCTTACAGGACTATACTTTACAGGGCACTGCAGTTCACATCTTGATTTGGGATCCAGGGATTGGAGTGTTTGGTAGTCCAGAGGTTGATGGAGTTGATATCTGAGTGGAGCGGTTGCTTGAGGAGTTGACTCAGGATCTATTGCACATAATCGTTCTACTCATCAGGAGCATTATGTTGGCATGCGTGGTGAGCACTTGGAGGGACCATGTTTTGAGGGGAGAGTACTTCATGTCACACAGGTGGATATGGGACCTTGGGATCATACATAGTTTGATTCATCTATTGCTTGAGGACAAGCAATATTCGAGCAGGGAGGACTGTAAGGTCCCCATTTTTGGATTCTCTTATGTTACCATTTGGGATGCCTGCCAGAGTAGCCAATTGGGAGTAATAGTAAGCTCATACAGTTTTGAGGAGTTGTATGGGGCCCGATTCACATCATTCATCATATTTCATCATCAGGATCCATTTTGCACAACTTTCCCTTGGTTTCGTCATCACGATTTCTGAATATTTTCAAGCACTTTTGCATCATTTCTAGCAAGCATTAGCTTCTTGTTTTTTGCAGGTTCTCGCTAGAACAAGGGGAGGTGCTGCCCATTTTGGGACTCAAAACACTCCAAAAGTGCCTCCCAAGTTGGGGTTTCAAAACCCCCTTCTTCTCTCAATTCTTTCAAGCATTGTAAGCAGCCCAAGAGACTCTCTTGGGCTTCCCTTCTCATCTAAAAGTAATTTTTTGTTTTGTTAATAATTAATTTGCCTACACCTTGCAAAGTGATTTGGCCTTGCCAATCCATGCAAAATCATAAGGCTAGGATAGATTAATTCTCTATTTTTGCTTTCATTTTTTTGCCCCACTTGTCCTTAAGGCAAGGTTGTGTGGCTAGGTGCAATCTCTTTACTTTCCAAGTCTTTTACTTGCATTGATTTATTTTGCCCACACCTTGCAAAGTGGTTTGGCTTAGCCAAACCATGCAATATCGTAAGGCTTGCATTTCTTGTTTATCTTGTTAATATCTTGTTTAAGTTGGAAGTAATCTTATGTTGCAATCTCTTTCAAGTTTGAAGCAATCTTAGGTTGTAGCCACATCTAGACTAATTAGGGGAGTAACTTATTTGGGAAGTAATCTATCTAGTTTAACTAGGCACCCATAACTGGTACAACTTTCACCATCAAAGAGGGTGACTTGTGGAGGCTATAGGGGGTGCTAAGTCAGGGACGACTTCACGACACTAGGTGTCCCCCTGCTTGAGCGCCCAATCATTCTGGGTTGACCTGTTGAGCTAGGGAAGGGCCTTGCTTTCCCTTCTTCTTGAGCACCCAGCAATCATTTTGGTCAAAGCGATAAGAGTTTAGGGGTAGACACATAGTCTAGGCTTACATCCTCACCTAGTTTAACTAAGGTTTAAAACTCTTCTAAGATTTACTTACACAACTTTCACTTTTCAAGTCTATTCATCTTAATATAAGTTGTGTATTTTTATTTTCTTGCACTTTACTTTACAAGCATTTATCTATCTTGCAAGTCAAATTACTTTTCAGTTGGGCACATCTATTTTCAAGTGATATATCTCTAAAGGTTGCGCACCATCTCTATTTGGGTAATTTACTTCCAAGTCTCCTCTTTTCCTAAGTTGAGAATTGCTTCTCATTTGCAAGTTACTTCCAAGTTAAGTTAAGTTCCATTGTTTCATATGTGAATATTTTATTCTTCATTGTGTATTGGATCTAATGGTTCTTTGAATTCTTTGTATATATTGTGCAATTATCTAATTTGCTAGTTTATCCTTGTTATATTTCATTTGTATATTTCATCTTGTAATTATCTCAAGTGTAAAGTTATATTCTTGTTTCATTCTAATTAGATCATTTAATTATTCTTTGTATTGTTGTTGTATAAACTTAATTGACCCTGTTTACCCAATCTTTAGGCACTAGTCTTAGTTGTCCTTGTAGGGAAAGGTCTGCTTGTCATTAAAGCTTTGCATTTGCATTGTTGCTTGTCATATAGGTTAGTGTCTCCCTAACTTAATAAACTAAAATTAATTCCTAGATCACATTAATCAACTTACATAGTAAGTAGGGTCTACCCCCCTTGGCTTCCCTAGGAGTGATCCTAGACGGAAGAAGTCCAAGTCGAGGTGACAGTGGGTTTGGACTTAGGCATTGTGCCTCCAAGGACACACCAAGTGGGTTGGAGACTTCTCCACACTTGTAGGTGTGTTTAAGGACGGAAACACAGTGATTTCAAATCTGGTTTATGCATGAAAAGATTGCCTGAAAGGGATGAATCTTGTCAACATATATTTTGTATCTTCTCTCTTGGATTGCCTAGTGTATTGGGTTGATATGAAGTGAAATATTGTTCATTGTTTACTTCCGTAATGTATATTTTAGTTCAGCTTTAAGGCTCATAATTCACAAGGATTAGATCCAAGGAACCTCTAAAGGTGAATTTTCTAAATTTGCAAAAGAAACCTCAATTCATGAAATTTCTACAGTGGAATTTGACCACCAAATTGGTCATTTTGACAGTAAAATATAGTAAAAAAATTGACATCCCTGTCATAGAAGTTAAAGAATATGTTAAAATACGTTGAATTAAACAGTGGAAACCATCAACAAATTGCCAGTATTTGTATCCTATAATTCCAACTCTGGGCCCTGGCCATAATGATGCCTCACTTCAATTGTTCTATGCCTAAAAAGGATATGCATATTTCTACATAACGCCAACATAGGCTCCAGGAAAAGCTTAGCACCTATTACTCGATTCTGGAGTGTTTAAAAGGTAGTATCAATGAATTTATTTTGAAGAGAGATTTTCATATCGGATGTACAACATCTCCAGATTAAATCGGTGAAGATTTACATATCAAATAATCTAGAAACACCAAATTAACACAGTTTGTTTTTGAAGGAGATGCACACGTTGAATGTGAATAAGTTTGGTAAATAACTCACCTGCGGATTGTCTAGAAACACCAAATTAACACAGTTTTTTTTTCAAGTAAATACATACGCTCAATGTGAATAAGTTGAGCAAATAACTCACTTCAAGATTTTCTAGTTGTAGAATATCCTCCATTTTCGGATATGAACCCATTTTGTGTTCTGAATTCCAGATTGCTTCTGCTGAAATTAAGTCCGTATGTTCACGACTTAGCACCAAGCAAATTACCTGAAATTAAATTTTAAAAATGTGAAATTGTATCACCTCAGCCCATAATTGTTTGTGTCTTGTGATAGTTAATAATCATCTTGTCTCCCATAAGTGACCATCATGTTGCAAAAATACTCCTGAAAACGAACTAAATCCACTTTATGTAACTTCTAAATTTTAAGCTCCCAGATCTCAATAGAAACGAGTTTTACCTTGCTGAAAGCAATGACATCAGCCCGATGAACCTCTATAACAGATACTGCACAGGTTCACATGACATAGATTTCCCATCAGTATTTTCCCTGATCGGGAACATTCCAAAGCAGTTCTTCACTTGTTTCTGTAAATATGTTTTATAAAGGCGAATTATATGATTTTACTTAAGGGGATGACTTGTAGTTTTCTGTAATGTATGGTTCCTATTTAATACTGATCTAATGCAATGCTTCAGTAAACAGGACAGCCAAAGTAGTTGTTTGTTCTGCAAAATAATTCTAAAAATTTATAACTCTCGTTTTAAACTCTGCATACCTATTAGCAGCACCAAAAAATGGACTACCTGTAAAAATTTTGCTACCCTATCCAAAAATGCATTTGTTTTGTGACAGAATCAAAACTGTTAAGTAAACCTTCAATAGTCAAATCTTATTCTCACGGCAACTGCTTTCAGTATCTATGTAAGCACATATGAAAATCTGTAACAGTTAACAACTGCATGCACCCACGTATACACACCCACAACTAGAACCTTCAATCTATATGCATTCCATCCCAATCCATATCATTCAAGTTTACTGGCATGATTATAATTAGCACTTATAGCTATGGCATAACAATCTGCGTCACGGTGTACAAGGTAAGATGCAGATTCATCCACAAATGACCAAGTTTTGCATTGGTACTCTATGATTACTATGAAAAATTTAATGCAACAAATGAAAGAAAACCGATCATTCTAAAATTTATGTTTTGGAGAAATATGACAAGCACTCTGCCTCGCCTCTCATAAATACTACTACCTGACACCCTATGGAAACAAGGGTCCCTTCCTGGTTGTTTCTCCCACTCTCAGGCTAAGATGCAGTTTGCAAGGAGAAGATAGATTCTAGAGGAGCATTCAGATTTCTATCAGGGAACAGGTTGGTCCTTTATGTCCAGGTTCCGAAGCTAAGACTTGATTACATTGGCCATATTCTTCTGTTCTCTAATAAAGCTAGCAGTGGGCAGTACTTGCACTCAAAATATCATTGGTGGACCCATGGAAGAAAGGCCTCTAATTGGCTGGGTGTGCTTTGCCTCAAGTGGCTGCGCTTCCCACACTATAGATTCCCTCTTGCTTCTCTTGGTCGGGAGATACTACGACTAGGATCCGTGGGAGGTCCGGTGCCTTTAGAGCATAGTGTGGAGGCTGCACTTTTATTCCCATTTTTGTGCTGGATTTGTTGGAGACACTATAGATTCCTCCATGCTTCTCTTGGTACGGAGATACTCACTAGAACTAGGATACGTGGGATGTCCAGTGCCTCTAGAGCATAGTGTGGAGGCTGCACTTTTATTCCCATTTTTGTGCAGGATTTGTTAGAGAAGGCCTAGACCCCCTTCCATTCATCGTGACAGCACTCGGTTTTTTCATTTTTGATAAGTTTTCTGTATTTCTGTGTCAGGGAAGGCTCGTTTTAGCTTTCATTTTTGGCCATGGCCGTAACTCAATTGTAGAGATTCAGATCATCTAAGAATCCAGCCGCAAAATCAATAGAATCATCGGAAGGCACACAGCTACAAAATCAACAGTTCACCTTCCAACCATCGGGTCAACCATGACACTCCAATGATCCAAATCTACCATCCATCGGGTCCACCATGACCCTCCAATGATCCAAATCTACCATCGGATTGTGTAAAGATGGACGACAGTTGTAATTACTGAAACAATGTTTAGTTCAGTACAGGATTAGTCAGTTGGAATAAATTAAAGACCATGATTTGTGGTCGGAGAGAGATTAGTAAAATTCGCTCCCCCTTCTCATGGAAAGGGTATTCTTGAGTCATACTTAGCCAGAGTCAAGTGTCCATTTCAGTTGTTAACGAAGGATTCCCCTGTTATGAAAGTGAGGATTTCCCAATTGAGGTCTAGAAATCTTGTCAATTATTAGAGGCTTGGATGTTACAAAAATCTTCTTGGATTGTATATTCCGATTTCCAAGTGTGAACTAGCACTTTCCATTCTACTTTCAAGTACTATTAAAAAGTAACTCGGAATATCTACAATCAGAGTTCGGTATGATGAATACATTAAATCCCTGAGTTCTGCATCTAAACTCTTTGAAAAAATCATATTCTTATCGTATTCCCCATTACTAGGAAGAGAAAAAATATTAAAAAGTCACTCGGAATATTTACAATCAGAGTTTGGTATGATGAATACATTAAATCCCTGAGTTCTGCATCTAAACTCTTTGAAAAAATCATATTCTAAGAGAATTCTCCATTACAAGGAAGAGAAGAAATAATATTCTCAATTAATAGGAAGAGAAAAATCCAGTGATTAGAGTTGTTTCTTGGTTGTCTTTGGAGAGATCAGATTTATGAAAACTTGATGGTTAAAAATGGCAACCACTCTGATGCATCGGAGAAAGTTATTTGAGCAGCATCTCAACAGAGATATATGCCCAAATTAAAAGCCTCACTAATTCAATTCTCGGAATGATGGCAGGCTTTGAAGGCTTGCCGAAAACACTGGTATCGGCGAAGGGAAGACAAACTTCTAAGCATTTAAATGTTAGAGTGTAGTAACATTGTTGTGATGAGTTATTTATACTTATGTCACTTTATATGTTAGATCTCTTCTTAAAAGACTTAAGCAATGCTTTAAAATGCATATTGTATCAAAACAGTTGACTATCAGATATTTACATTAACTCTCTCTACTTCAATTAACAATTTCTCTATTGAGGTTCTACATAAAAAGAAAAACAGCACAACTAACCCTTGTTACAATAATGAATGTAAAATTTCTAGAAAAGCCATTAGGGATGCTTCTAATGCATCTTTAAAATCCAATAGATAAATAGATACAAAACATCTCTTCATTCTCCGTTTCAATCCCCCCTAGGGTCACCCAGAATTCCCCCCTTGAGGTGATTCCATCATCTCTAAAGTGAGAGGAGTACCTATCTAAGGTGATAGTGGGTAGGTATTCCCATAGTTCTCGCCATCTTGTGGATTGGGTCGGCCTTTGCCCAACCTACAATCTATGCGATAACATTTTGGCGCCGTTGTCGGAGGTTATCCTATCACTATCACCTTAATAAGATACCTCTTTCTATTCAGGGTTGATAGCCCAGGGGAGATGTCCCTGGTGACCTGGGGGTTTGAGAAGGCAAAGGTTAAAGTGTCTATAAAAATATCCCCTCTCACAAGTCACACTGATCAGAAAGTCCCAAGGTTTTAACCAATGAAGTAATGAAGTGCTTAGATGTACCTGCCAAAAACAAAGCAACAAGAAAACGATATCTTTTGCAAGTACAACTTGTTTTTAGTACTTCATAAAACCAAGGACTTATCGATAAAAGCAATAGTTGATGTATGATGAAGCAAACAGAATTTTATAACAACAATGGTTATAAGATAATAGCTTCACAATAAATGCCTTAAAAGAGCTTCACAATGAACAAAAATAATCACTCAATAATAACAAAGTACTAGCATTTGTCAGAAGCTAATTAGGCAATGTATAAATCAACTTTACAATTGCCTTTAGGTGCTTTTAATGCTGCAATAGATGGTTGTAGCTTACTTTTGTAACAACAGCAAGTAGGTTAGTAGATTAGTCTACTCTAGGGTTAGGAAAAGTTAGTAGAGAGTTTGAGGTAAAAGTTTTGAGAGTAGTTTTCATCAATCACTCAAGTGCAAGGCTTAGATCAGTTCTTTTAGGGTTAATGAAGTCTCTTTTAGCAGCAACAATCTTGAAGGGAAAGAATGATAATATTAGAGCTAGAGACAAGAAGGTCAATGATTTAAGTGTTGGTAACCCAAGGCTTCAATCACTAAAGCCTAGGGGGAAAATGGCCACTAGGAAGTAGGTAACCCTAGGCCCTAACGGTTTTCCTCCTTCTGTAATGATCCCAAGCCATTATGCCAGGATCATCACGGTTTTGGGTGTCTTTTTAAACTTTTTCTGAGTGAGGTATTTCGTCAAACACTTTGCTTATAGTTACGCTTAGGGTTTTACTTATGTGTTTATATGAGTGTTTGCAGCAAATAACAAGAAGAGACAACCATGGAACATACCTCAACCATATGCAATATGATAGACAAACCAAAACATCTCAAATATGCTTTTATTCATGAATAGAGGAACCTGCTACAATGAAGATGCCAATCTGGAATGCTCAAGAGATGGCCAAGAAGATAGATAATAGAGTTGCTACAAAATGCTCCAATAGAGGACTACAATAAGCCTCCAAAGGCTGGATATACAATGAAGATTGAATACAAGTAGATCTAGGCCGTATGAATGCTAAACCCCCAAGCTGGAAAGTGCCACGCCCTGCTGGATAGCTAAAGCTCCTCAACAATTCAGCCTTGCTGCCAAAAGTGTCCAATCACCTTGAGAAAGATGCCAAACAATAGATCGGGTGATGGTAAGAACAACCCAGATGTCTGAATCTCCAAGATCCCTCTCACACCATGTAGATCTGAAACCCTCCACTGAATGGTGTGCCCCCTTGGATGCCTGAAACCCTAGATAAATCGACCTCACCCCTAGATGCCTCCAAATGCTCCACAAAACTGCTAGAGTGATAGATCGGGATGCTGCAGTGAAAACCCAAGTGCTCAAATCACCAAAATACCTGCTAGACCCTTGGATCTAGCTATCCTCCAAATAATGGTGCACCCTCCTCTTGGGAAATCGTCCCACTCTCAATACAAATAAACCTGCCACTGAAATGCCTCCGGAAACCACCAAGAATGATGCTAAGACACCTGCAAGGAAAACCCAATACCTGGAATCCTCAAAATCTCTTCTACTCAGCTAGGACGAATCCTCCCTCAATGGATGGTGCGCCCCTCTTGCTGGAAACCCTAACTGGTGCGCCCTCTCTCTCTCTGCCCCTGCAACTGATGTAGAATCCTCCTGCAACTGAGTATATCTGGAACTAGAATGGTGTGGGAGATTATTGCATCCCCGAGACCAAGCTTGGCACAAGCTAGGTGGAATCTTTCACCACCGAATCGTCCTCTAGGGTTTGTTAAGTCAAAACCCTCAAACCCCCAATGCTGGGTTCACTTGCTAAAAGCCAGATATCAAAATATGATCATACATGAATGCCTAGAGTAGAGGCCCTTGCCTTCCTTTTATACTTTTTGGCTCACCTTGTCTCTCCAAAGTGACTTTCATTTTATTAATACTTAATTAATTAATTAAATCACTTTAATTAATTAATTAACCTTTTTACCTCTGAAAAGCTCCTTATCTCTCCTTGTGGCTTCCCTGGCCACTAAAAGTCACTTCTAGCCATCCCATCCTGTAGTGTTTCTCCTCTCAATTCCAATGAGCTATTACACTGAGAGGTTCCTCCAAGTAATGTGCCCAAAATGACCTCTTAAGTGAATTTCATTGACTTATAGCTCAAAATAGTCAAAATCATGGAAATCGTCGGAATGCAACAGAACCAAGGCCAACCTGTGCAGAATGGCTCATAATGATGGAATATGATGAGCAATGCAAGATGGACCCCACAACGCTTCTCAATAACCCCTGTATTTACTATAACCTCCATCTGGCTACTCTGGTCATCATAACCCTCTGCACTGTGATGATGTCCCAAAGTGGGGACATTACACCTTCTTTTAGCTCAAGGATGAAGTAAATGACGACTAGATGAAGCAAAAGATGCTAGGGTGTTGCAATGGCCAGGCCCTTAGCACAAAGCTTCAAGAAAGTAGAGTTTCTAGCATAATCTAGTAGGTGAAAAGTTGTTAAGGCAAGAACAATAACATGTGCTTTAGCCTCCTAGGGTTTTAAGCTAGCAATTTCATAATATTGGAAGAAATGCAAGATAAATACACCATAACCATTAAAATGAAGAAGAATTTATAGAAAATTTACTTACATTCACCAAGAATCATCTAGCAATAGGCCTAGTTGAAGACTTCCACCAAGAAAAATGCTAAAATACACCAAAACTAGCCTTCTTCAAGAAGTGTGCACCAAATTTCTGCCAATAAACCTTGTTATCGCACAATTTGTAGATACAAGAAAGGTTAAAGAATCGTAGGTCAAACTGGCGATACAGGAACCATCCCCACCCAATGTCACCACAATGGGGAGGTTCTTTCTATTTAGGGAAGCTAGGCCCAGGGGAGACATCCCCGGTAACCTGGGGTTTTGAAAGGGCAAAGGCTAATAGTACAAAGACAAATTTCCCCTTCACAGATTACCGCCAATCAGATAGTCCCGGATAAACAGACAATAATAGAGTATAACCAAAGAAAAGAGAAGCACTTGCTTGAGACAACACAACAAGGAGACTAATACGTGCAATCATGGTTAGTACTTCATAAATCAATGACTATCTGATATTCAATGTAAGCAATTTGACAGTAAATATTGACGAAATCAATGTTTGCAAAACGACAATGATAAATATGTCACTTGTCAATAAATACTGGAACGATGTAGCATTCAATGTAACAAATCAACACTCAATCCAATAAATGTTCTCAACTACCATTCAATTGCTTATAAAATGAAATGTTGCTACAACAAGATGAAATAACCAAGGTTGATGTCAGCGTTCTAGGGTTAGTAGGTTAGGGTTAGTGTAGTTAGGGTTTCAGTTCAAAAGAGGCTTGAGAGTGTTTGGATTTGATTTCACTTCAACGCTGGAGGCTGGAGATCAGTGCCTTAGGGTTAAAGGAGTCAATAAATGATGAACGCAAGAGTTGAAGGGAAAGAGATTTCAGAGGACTGGAGGGAAAAGTTTCAAGGTGTTGCTAGAGCAGGGCCTTAAAAGCAGAACCCTAGGGGATAGAGGCTCACTCCAGTGTTGCAAAAGCAAGGCCTCGTGCTCTCTCCTCCTTCCTGGCAAACGGCTAGCCCAAAAACAGGAAAAAATAGACCAAGACAGGAGGTTTTGCTGAGGGAGGTGTTGCTAAAGCAAGGCCTATCAACAAACCCTACAATAGTACGACCCTGGTGTAGTAAGCCTAGGCCAGGGACGTCTCACACTTCTTGGCCTAAAAGGGTACGGCTAACATAAGGAAGAAAGAAAAATGACTCTAGCTATGGCTAGGCTCTCTTTTTCCTCTTCAATGGCTTAAGGCTTCTCTATCAGGGGACATGAGACAACGACCTACTTGTGTGTTTGTCCCCTAGGGTTTTGATTCAACAATATTTATAAATAGATGCAAGAAATCAAACTACAACCATTCAATCAAGAAGTTTTGCAGAAAAATACTTACAAATCATGAAGAAATAACCATGCAAACCCTAGTTGTAACACCTTCCTTCAAGAGAAACACCATAAATGCCAAAAATCTCTCCCTTCAACAAGTGCGCATCACTTAGTTCAGCCAAAAACCCCAATAGGGCGCTAAAATCAAACCTCACTAATGAGTGAGTGATAATTCATTCCAAAAAATGAGAGTGAAAACCCTCAATATATACTGTATCAATGACCTAATTTAACGTTTTAGGTCATAAAAAGGCCGACAAGGCCAAAATACCAAAATAATATTGTTTTACATTAAATGTTCATTTTAAAACCCTAATTGACCAAAAAGTGAGATGTCACCCCTTCTAAGGGAGAAGTTAGCCCCTTTTAGGGAAAATGTAGCAACGTTAGCCCTCTTTGGGCCTCTTCATCATGCCACACGTGCCAACTGCCCTATCACACTGCCACAGGCTCAAGATGACGTTATGAGCCCATAGGTGACGTCCTGGGCCATCCAGGGCAAACGTTTCACCGGAAGTGGGTCAATCCCCCTAAGCCGGGCTCTGCCAAAGTGCCTCTGATGGAACATCCTCTTCTTCTCTGGTGCAAAACCCTGATCAACCACCATCCTGTCTCTGCCCCCTGATGGGGTCTCAACATCCATTTGGTGGGCTCTTCAGCCCCATGGAGGTCCGAACTGATCATCTCCCCATGTGTACCGGTCCAAATTGTACCTGTTCGTCGGGCATGGTCCTGCACATCAAAGGCTACGCCCTCCATGGGCTCATCAATCACAGGGATCATAGCAATGTCAATCACATTTCATCATCAATATTATTAAACAGATGCATAAAATCCCTAATATATCAGTCAGTAGCTCAAAGACATTACAAAAACCTGTAATACAAGATTGGAGAAAAAGACAAGACGCCCTATTGGGGTAGTATCCACAAGAAAAGGAAAGTTTCCAGGAGGATTTCATCCAAGCCATGTAAGTGAGGTGATGTGGCTAGGGGATGTCCAGACATGTGGGTGTAGTAAGAGCCAAGGATGCATAATGTTATCTGTGGGTGCCTTTGTAGAAGCCAAGCTGTACCTGTCATGGATGCATTTTTTTTTATGCCCGTTCTTGCCTTTATTCCTTTTTTAGCTTTATTCTTTTATTTTCTTTTTCTTCTTCTTTTTCTTTTTTATTCAAGGGCTAACCAGAGGACACTTCCTTGGCATGGTGACCAGAGCTGACAGTGTTACCCACAAGTACTTTCACAGAGATGAGAAGGTTGGCTCGTGATGAGACCCCCTTTCCCTTGACCATGCAACCAAAGGTCACTGCCCTGGCGTGGTAACCAGATGGTGGCAATGTCATACTGTTAGGTACCCATGGACCTAATAGGCTGGCTCGTGATGAGACCCCTATCCTCTGACTAGGTCTTGTTTTTTTATTTTCCGGGTCCCTCTTGTTTCTTGCTGAGAGGCTTTTTATTGCCTTCTTGGGGATCCCTGGGTGAAGCATCTCAAGGTTTTATTTCTAGGCTTTTGTCTTTTACCAGTTGCTTTTACCTTCTGGGCCTTTAGCCCCTTCTTCCCATGAGATAAGATGAAACCTTGCAAATAGGTCAACCCAATGCCCGAACAAGGGGAATGGGATAAATGAGCAGAAGATAAGATGAAACAGTGGTGCTATGATGGGAGCGGACGATGGATTTTCAGAAATTCCCCAGTGGCAAACCAAAACCTATGGGCACAGGCTTTCTAGGCCACCCTGTCAATTCCCCCAAGCATGGTCAAGTGGGAAAATGTAAGATCCAAGAAGTTGTTAGAGATAAAAGGAATCAGATGCATATATTTAAAGGTTTTAATGATCAAACGTGACACATACCATGATACCTAGACCAATTGCCTCATGGAGCAAGAACCTTTTCTGATACAAGACCAAGTCGATGGTGATGGATGCTGCTGCTGCTGACAAGATAAAGCTGATGGAAGAGGAAAAGGATGGGCCCTCCAGGGCCATGCTCAGGTCGATCCTGCTCTCGGTACTCCATGTCTAGGACCTGTGGGCCTCGAGACATGATCTCCTAGTTATCCATAAAAAGTGGGGATAACATCTAGCTCCAACTCGGGGACATGTGCTCACCATAGAGCGCATGAGAACCTCATCATCTCTGGCATAACCTGCAGACCTGCTCAATCTTGATAGGAGTATCAGTAACAAAATTGGGGTGGTAATGCCACCCGAGAATACATATGGATATATATATATATATATATATATATATATATATATATATATATATATATATATATATATATATATATATATATATACTGATGTAAAATAATCAATATGCGAGTATAAAGCAAAGTACCTACCTTTACTTACCTGTCGATTGGATGTTCGATGTAGTCAAACGACCAGTGTAGCCAATCCAGCAATGTCCCAGGATACCTGCCTTTGTGCTTCATCATAAACCAAAATAGTGATAAGTCAAGCACAAAAATAACATGGGTTAGAACATGTATCAGATCATCGAGAATCACACAGTCTAACTCATGGAGGTGGGTGGGAGGGATAAAATTATGCCAAGTCAATCTTGGAGGAAAGTATTCAACCCACTTCAAGAAGGGGTCATGAAAAGTCCAAGGTTCAGAACACTGACTCAAAGGGTCGGCAAACTGGATACCTAGGACGTTCTCATAATCTGAGGTCTGGGAAGGGATTGACAAAGATGTATCAGATGACTGACAAATCCTCAAGGGAAGATTGAAAATCTAAGATGATAGACTAAAATCTGTAGTTTTCAACCAACCCTTGGATTCTCGGGTTTGCTTCAGAGGAAACTTAAAGCAGAAGCTACAATTCCCAACTACACCTTTAATGAAATAGCAGGGTAAAGTAATAACAGGTGGTTGGAGAAAAAGGTCAGAAGAATCCTGCTTTAGCCAAACAATGTTCTTACTCCCATAAAAAACCGAGCACAGTGGTGGTTGATAATCTTCTACATAGAATGAATCCAAGTGCTCGGAGGAATACTCTTCAAAACACTCAAGTTAAGACCGAAAATCATCAGGAAAACATGGTACTAGGTCAACCTTGGGCGTTTGGGGAGCATTGGTAAATATAT
The DNA here is from genome assembly GCA_009831015.1 of Picea engelmannii. NCBI lineage: Eukaryota > Viridiplantae > Streptophyta > Pinopsida > Pinales > Pinaceae > Picea > Picea engelmannii. The sequence goes on along the minus strand of ML831632.1, from coordinate 26,844 downwards.
CATCTCCCTGTTGCCACTGGTCAAAATCAAAGATAATCTGTCGTGATAACTGCAAAGGCAACAGTTGGGAATGATTCTCAATATCATAAATGGGGTCCATACCAAAACCAATTGCATCCCATTTACGTCTTCCAACATGTATGAACTCATCAATATCAACTATGTCAGTATCAGTATCACAGCATGGAGGATTGAAAACACTCATATGCTCATCCATCTCCTCCTCTAAATCACGAGGTAGAAAATTATCAAAATTTTGGGGAGGATAACTTACTATTTCTTCTTGTGCAGGAGTTTCAAGGACTTTGGTGTTTCCAGCATGTGTTATTGTTTCATCCTCATGGATTGCCCCTTTGTCTTCAAGAGTACAGCAAGGAATATTTACTTCGTTCGGGGATTCCATTTCTCCTTCACTCTCTGAATCAAGGAACAAAGTATCAACGAAATCCTGAAAAGGGAAGCAACTAACCTCATCGTCTTGTTGTTGTGCAGGTGAAAAAAGCTTGTGGACTGCTTCATTAGGAGGAGGAGCACATGTTAATTTTTTATTGTCTTGTTCAGGTTTCAGCTTCTCTGTTGTGTTTTCAATAATCCCTTGCTCTTGGAAAACCTCATCAAGAGCATTCCTCTTAGTTTTCTGTTGGTCAATAACTTGTTTCCCTTCTTCTTGAAAATCAGCAGTAGAAGTTTCAAGGGAAACCAACTTCTCCAAATTGAAAGTACCTGAGGTATCTTCATAATCATTTATTTCTCTTCCTAGGGAAAAAACGTTTTTTGTTCTGGACAAGAAAATGTTTTCCTCAATTTGTAAGGCCATGTCACCAACTTCATGGAGTGTCTTTGGATTCTTTTTACTCAGGAGAAACCCCAAATGCACCAAGAGTGCATTGGTAAGAGATACACAAGGTCCTTGTCCTTAGGGTAATGGCCCCTAGGAAGTTGGTACAACAAACCCTCAAATCTATTTCGGAAGTTCCAAACAGTCTCATTTTTAGCTTGTTTTGCGCACTAGAGTCTTTTTAGCAATGTTTGGATCTCTTCCAATTTTATGCCCCATTCTTTGAGAAAGACTTCTTCTAGCTGGTTCATGGAGGTAATGCTAGCATCGGGAAGATCATCATACCATTTTTTAGCATTCCCGTGAAGAGTGGTGGGAAAATTTTCATCACTACATCTTCGGCATCATCATCGACAGGATGGAGTCCAAAATAAGAATAAAAATCATTCGTATGAAAGTCATCTCTTTCCCCATCTCTACCAGTGAATCTAGGGAGCCATCTTCCTTCTATCGGGGGCATTTGTCGTGGGTATCCTGGGATTTTGCTCATGTCTAAAGGCTTTTAATTCCCGGGATCCCATTGTGAAGTCATTGTTGGCTTCGTCATTAGTGGAGTTGCCAAATAGTTTTCTTGAAACTATCAAAGAAATAGGGAAAACACCCTAGTGGAGTCGCCAGGTAAGCTTGTAGGATAAGGCTCTGAGGCAAGGCTTACCAAAAATATTTGTCGTCTGAGGAGAATTGACTCAGTGTTCCCCAGCAACAACGCCAAAATGTTATCGCATAGTTTGTAGATACAAGAAAGGCTAAAGAATAGTAGGTCAAACTAGCGATACAAGAACCTTCCCCACCCAATGTCACCACAATGGGGAGGTTCTTTCTATTTAGGGAGGCTAGGCCCAGGGGAGACTGTTGAAATAATGTAACTGCAAAGAGTATTCTTATTCTTATTGTTATTTTATTCATATGATTAATCCCCATTGTGGATTAATCATGTCGGTAATTGTATTAGGACCAAATCCCCTGTTGCGGATTGGTCAATAGACAATTATAATAGGCAGAATAAGAAGTTGGCCCCAGCAGTTAATATGAAGACCCAGAAATATAATAAAGGTGGGTTTACCCACCTAAATTAAGAAGTCGGCCCTGCCAGTGAAGAGACACTTCACACATGCCAGAACTTGTATAAATAAAGGAGGCTAGCGCCTCATTTGAACACAACTCGCGTGCTCAGTTTGAGAGACAAGTTCTGATTTGTTACCAGCAAAGGAGAGAGGGAGAAGAGTGGTGCATCTTTTGGAGAGGACTATCTGTATTGGTTTGAGTTATCTCTTGAACATTGTATTGGCAATTTATGATAAGGAAGTTTTTGCTGGGTTTTCTTCCCCTAGAGGCTTTCCCAGGATAAATGTTGTGTCTCTTGTGAATGTGTATTTCTCAGTGATCTTGTTCTTATATTGCTCTTATCTATTGAAATGCAAAGAACTATAATAATGGAATAAACATTAACATGGTATCAGAGCCAACCTGAAGAAAGCATATTTCGCAAGAGAAAAACGTCACTGTTGCAGTACCTGAAAATTAGGGTTTTGCAAAAGTGAATCTTTCCAGCCCTAAAACCACCTAGAAAGTTGTGCCCTCCCCCAAGGATCATTTTGGCACTTAGAGCGCACCTTTTCAGTGGCTAGATCTCCCAGAAAGTGAAACCCTAGTTTCACAAAGTACCAGAAAACCAGAGTACCAGAAGTACCAGAAAAACAGAAGCACCAATCCATAAATCCGCAGATCAAGTTTGAGGGGATAAAAGTTGGATTTTCGAAATTTCGACTGCACCAACTAACTCGCCTCAGCTCAGCGCATCTATCCCCTGGATCAGATTTTCAAAACTCGAAATTTGAAAAATTAGGGTTTCCTCATAAAACCCTAAGTTGCAGTTGCAGTTGCAGTCTCAGAACCAGTTGCAGTTGTAGTACCAATTGCAGTTGCAGCCGTAGAACCAGTTGCAATCACCCTTGAAGTTATCTCAAGAGTTGGCAATGATTACCGCTGCTACCAGATGGAGCCACTACCTACAAATGCTATCAGAGGTATGTACTTACATATGTTTAATGGTTAAACC
>ML831631.1:17179-29545 GCA_009831015.1 Picea engelmannii | reverse complement strand
CTACATATGGTACACCAAATAGATTCTCTTTTGTCCTTACTCTTGTTCTGGTTTAGTTGAAATGTTAAGTTCTTCAAATCCTCCTTCATCTCCTCTATGGCTATATCGGTCTTTTGATATCGGTTCACTTCCAGTTGTAGGGTTGCCTCGTAGAAGGTCTGGAGCTAAGAAAACTGGAAGCACAACTACATGAGGCGTAGCAGAAGGCCTCCATCATCCAGATAGAGATGAAGTCACTCACTCTAGTTGAGAAAATGAAGAGATCATGGGAGTAGTGCCCAGTCCAATAGGATATTACTTCCATCTAGAGAAGAGTCATGGAAGTTACACATAGACTACATCCGGTACAGGATGAATCCTGAATGATTTTTGAAGAGATTGAAGGACAAGGCTCACAGCTGGACCAGATGGTTACAACAGTGGAACAACGCCTAGAAGGGCTTGTTATAGAGCTAAGATTGAGGCCTTTGAAGGAGCATTGCCTAGATATGAGTGACTTGGGACGAGTCATAGGTGAGTGTTGGGGGCATGTTGGCTCTTGACCAAGTTTTGAGGAGACATTGGTCGTGTTTGACCATTTTTGGGAATTTGATAGGTTGGTCAAAGATGGAGCGCCCAGGCGGAGCCAAGATCATGGGATCTCACTCATTTTGCAGGATTGTGGACCCAACATAGGGTTTTAGGGTTTATGTAATGGGTTATGGGATGTTTTCCCATGGGTTTACCCATGTTTAGGCCTTTTTGTAAATGTATAAATAAGTAGCTAAGCGATGTAAGAAGTCTAAATGGATAGAGGGCTATGTGCACCATATGTTGTAAGTGTTAATATTGGCTTAGTGCAAGAGATTGCATGTGGCTTTGTGGAAACGGTCTATGTAAATTAGGGCTCTGTGCTACTAAGGAGTTGGCTCTGTGCCTTGACCTAATTTTGGGAAGGAGGATCTGGCGCATATCGCACAGATCTCCTGTCCTCCACAGATTTTGGCTATGTGGCTTTGTGAACAGGAGCAGTAGAATGTAAGAAGATTGAAGAACACTAATAAATAATAAGAGAAGAAGTTGGTGGGCATAGCCCCACACTGGGGTGAACCACGTATATCATGTGTCTTGATGTGTTTTGTGCGATGTGAAATATGTTGTTTATCTACTTAGTGTTGTTGTTATAATGTATAATGAATGCATCTGATGTTGTTGCTTAGTTCTTAATGGTATTAAAGATGAATAAATGCTAGATCTGAGCTAATTCTATGTGCTAAGTGATTGTAAGTGCTTGATCTTGATTGTTACTGTGCTAATTTGTAATAAGGATTAATCTACGATGTGAATGAGACTCATGAACAAATATTAATTATTGTCTAAGTGCTCTGATAAGTGTTGTAATCACAGATCTGTGTCCCAGCTTGGTTGTAGACCCCTGAGTCCTGCAACCCCCCCTTCCTCTACCTCGGGTGAGACTTCATCTGCTTCACAGGTGTTGTCGAAAGGGCCGATATTTAGGGTTTTTTTGGTGCATTGTTGAAGCGTTGAACCCTGGTTCTACCCCTGTGCCAACAACGACCCATAACAGAGTGGGAGAAGCTTCTGATGGGGCCCTATAAGGCATTCTTTCTGTAATTGCAACCAAACTTTGTTTCCCACCTAAAACTTATGTCACACCCGATGTTGATCATGGCATTGCTTGTAATTGGCATTAGACTTCTGTAGAATATCTTGAACCTGTTGGCAGATGTGTTGGATCCACCCAATGAAATGGGTGGATTTGTCATCTTCTAGTGGAGTAGGGGATGATTCGATCGAGGTGTTCACCAGGGGTAGCGCAACATCCATGGGGCCCAGTGGTTGGAATCCCAACCCCACCTGAAAGGGGTTGTGGCCAGTTGAGCTATACAGGGCTCGATTGTAGTTATGTTGGACATAGGGAAGACTCTCATCCCATGTGAAGGGGTGTTTTGAATTGTAGATGCGCGGGACATGTACGATCATTTGATTGACCACCTCAGTTTGGCCATATGTCTAGGGGTGGAAGGCAGTGGATTTGGTGATCTTGATATCTAGCAGTGACTAGAGGCTTGACCATAATGTGCTGAAGAATCGACTGTCACAGACTGAGATAATGGTTTGTGAGATCCCAAAATGTACCCATACTTGTTCAAATAAGAGTTTGGCAGTGGCTTGTAGGTGGATAGAACCTCCATCTTGGAAAAGCGATAAACAACCACAAAAACACAATCATTTCCCCTCTTGGTGGACGGGAGGCCCGACATCTATTCCATTGAGATGGATTCCCATGGCCTGTCATGAGTAGGCAGAGGGGTGTACAGACCCTATTTCTTAGTGGTCAGTTTGGAAATAGTGTAGGCGGTGCAGGACGTGATATACTTTTCAACATCCTGTCGAGGTTTCGACCTGTATAAATTTTTCTGTAGCACTGCCACTGTATTTTCAATGCCAAAGTGTCCTACCACCCGACTGTAGTGAGCTTCCCAAGTCAGCTTCGCATTCTCGCTTGATGGAACACAGAGATGGCCTAGATGACACAACAACCCATCTTGAATATGGAAATTAGCAACCATTGAATTGGTGCCCAACATTTGGTAGGTGGTGGAGAAGTCAGGGTCTATCTCATAGAGGTGGGGCCACTCGGAGGTCTTGTGGCCACAATAGTCTATCACTGTGGTGAGTGTCGTGATTGGAGGTCGACTGAGGTAATCAGAAACTCGGTTGGTACTTCCTATTTTATACTTGATGTTGAAGTGGAACTGTTGTAAGTATGTGGACCACTTCTGATGACAGTCATTTTGCAATTTTCCTTGGGTCTGCATGAATTGTAGTGGCTTGTGATCAGTGTGGATGACTGTCTCCTTCCCAAGAATGTAATTTCTCCACTAGTGGTAGGATTGCACAATGGAGTACATTTTTTTGTTATAAGTAGGGTACTTATGAACATCATCTGATAGTGTCTCACTATGATATGACATGGGGTGGTCGTGTTGAGTGAGAACGGTGCCCACAACATAGTTTGAAACATCTGTCTCGATCTCAAAGGGATGTTGTAGGTCCGGTAATGAAAGTACCGTGGATGAGCACAAACTCTTATTCAAGTCATCGAAGGCTTATTGTTGGGGCATGCCCCACACAAATTTTATCTTACCACCACCTCTGGTTACTTGGTTGAGGGCCCATGCAATATGAGAGAAGCCCAACACGAATCTGCGATAGAAATTGGAGAGGCCCAAGAAGCTCCAAATTTCAATGAGTGTGGTTAGGGCTGGCCAGTCACAGATGACCTAGATATTTTCTGGATCCACGTGCACACCATGCTAATCAACGATGTAGCCTAAGTAATGGACCTTTTCCATGCCGAAGGATCATTTTTTCAATTTTTCATATAGTTTGTGTTGTTGCAAGGTGTGCATAACCTGTTGAATATGTTGCAAGTGTTCCACCCAAGTATTGTTGTAGATGAGGATGTCATCCAGATACACCACTACAAAAGTATTGGTGAAAGTTCATAGGATAGCATCCATCATCCTCAAAAAATTTGATGGAGAATTTGTCAAACTAAAGGGTATGACCCACCATTCAAAAAGAGATTCTTTTGACTTGAAGGCGGTCTTCCATACATTTATTTGTTCTCTTGGGACCTGGTGGTAGCCTGACTTCAGATCAATATTACTGAAGTATTTGGCCCCCGTGAGCTGATCAAGGAGGTCATCGATTCGGGGAATCAGGTACCATTTTTAGACTACGATTTTATTCAGGGATCAATAATCATTGCAGAGTTGCCAGGTCTTGTCTTTCTTCTGCACCAACAAAATTGGGCTCCCACAAGGGGATGATTTGGGACGTATGTGCCCCTTGTGGAGCAGTTCTTGGATCTGCCTCTTGATCTCCTTGTTTTCTAACAGAGAGCGATGGTAGACTAGCCCATTTGGTAGTGGTGCACCTGGGGTCATATCGATGGGATGCTTGACATGGCAGTGTAGAGGTACCCTGGTAGGAGAGGAGAAGATATTTGAGTATTCTTCCATGACCTTATCCACTTGCTTATTTTGTGTGGAGAGATGTGGTTGTGATCTTTCACTCACTCTGAGAGTGAATCATGAAGAAGAAACATTTCCCGGTCTGAGAGATGACCTTCCTGCATTGCTTAGCAGAGATCAAGGAAATAACACTAGAAGGGATTGCCTCGGGTATCCTGTACAATTTCTTGTTCAAAGTAATAATAACATTACGAGGCTTAGAATCATATATAAAATGACGTTTCCATAAAGAAGGTTGGCCCAAAAGAACATTACAAACTTTGAGAGGAGTAACATCACACAATGCCTCTTCTTTGAAGGGATTGATGTCGTACGACATTCAACACTGTTGGTTGATGCAGAGATAGCTTCCTTGGCAGAGCCATCCAATGGTGTAGGGTTGTGGGTGGGGCGTTATTGGCAGGGCCAACCACTTGACAACCTATGCTGAGATGAGGTTCTTCTGGTTACCACTATCAATGATGAAGTGTAGCGGGGTGCCTTTTACCCACATCTGTGGATGGAAGAGGCTCTCACCTTCTTCTGGCTCGTTGGGTTCACCAGGATGGAGCTTGGTGGTAGAAATGGTGGCACTGGGTTCCACACCAATGATTTGTCTTCCCCTTTCTAGTTCTGAATCTGATTCAGAACCCACATCTAATTCAAAGGCTTTCACTTCGGCCACAAATGACTGCTTTGAGCGGCAGTCAGCAGTGTTATGCCAAGGGCTCTTATGGAAGTCATACCACTTCCTAGTATCTTTCTTTGTCCTTTTGGTGTCCTTCTTTGCTTATGGATTAGACCGATTGTCCCGATGTTGTCCATCTTTGTTTTTTCCTTTTTTCTATGGGTTGGGGCCGCCCCTTCCTAGATTTTGTTGTGAGGGGTTCCCATGCCCAAATTGTCGCGTCTTTTGTTTGAGCTTCTACTCGATTTTGAAAAAATATCGGTAGGTCATGCCCAAGGAAGAGATGTCCAGAAATTCCATTTCAGTCTGGATGTATCTATGTAGAGCACCACCATACTTGACCACCAGATGTCACTCTGAATATTTGATACCCATCTTGGTGTGCAAGGTATGGAAGATATTTGTGAACTTTGGCACTGCTTGATCTCTTTCTTGCCGCAATGTGGTCCATTTGGTATACAAGTCGTTAAAACTTCTGACAAGATAATATTGTTCCTTAATAACATCCCTAAAGGATTCCTAGGTGGTTGCAACTATAAATAATGAGGGTTCCTTTGTTTCCTTTTGCTCATGGAAAGTTTCCCACCAATCTTTGACATGGGGAACGATTTTGAGGAGTGAAAAAGTAATATTTTCTCTATTTGAAAAGTTATGGACAAAAATATACCCTTCTAGTAGATTCACTTACTTTTCTACAACATTTGTGTCTATCTGACCTTCAAATATAGGAATATCAAAGTTGATTTTTACCTTGAAGGGGGCGACACCTCCGCTCGAGGAAGATGCGTCACCTGTTGGTAGCCGCCGAAGAATTTGCGCGAAGCTATCCATCATCTCATTCCTATGTTGCGTGAGGGATTACTCAAGAAACATTTTGAAAGGATATCCTATCCTATCATATTTTTTTTCTCCTACCATGAGAGCTCACTTGCGCGTGAAAGAGCTTTTCTCCTCAAGAGAAACAAGCTCAAGACCCAATTTTTTGTACCATGACCTCGTTGGGGACATGCATTAAGACGACAAGGAGAAGACCGCTCTAATACCAATGATATGGATTTTATGAGAAGAAAGAAATGAATAACAATTATTAAAAGATGTTTAACACAGAATAACAGAGATACATTAAAACTGGCTTTCTATTCAATAAGGAAATAAGTTGAAACTGTAAAATGCAGTGGAAAACAAGCTTGCTGGAATGGTGGTGGCTTATCTCTGAGAAGAGATGTGACAGTTGTGCTCATTCACAAGAATATGATTAAAATGAGGATCTGAAGGCCTTTTTAAAATAAACAAGAATGTCAAAAACCTAACCTTAGGAGATGAAGCGCCAAAATTCATGTGGGCCCCGTTTGGGTAAGTTAGTACATCAACTTCTTGGGGTCGTAACTTTTTCATATGATATCTGTTTTAGGTGCACGATAGCCCGTTGGAAAGGTATCATCAAGGAGATTCATTTGGGGGGATCAATCAAAACCTTTGGATATTATTGAGAATCTCTATCCTGGAAAACCTTCATTTAAACCCTCAAAATGGCCCTAGAAGTTAAAAATTGCTACAAATAGTAAATTGTCAAAATTTCCAAAAAACTGTTTTGAGTGAGTTGGAAAGGGTGGGTGGCCACCGATATCATGTCGAATATTCTTCGGATGAGAGATATTATTAAGAGGATTCATATGAGTCGAGGCCCAAGTGGGCCAAGACTACTCTTTAGGATGCATGGTATATTGTTGGGGATCCAAATGATACTAGGAGGACTAGATATGATTTCTAAGAGATTCCTCTTTCACTCATTGCCATTGAATCGATGCCACCTAGGCATCTTTTCTTGGCTTGGCCTTCCAATCCACAGTCCTATGGTGAGGTTGTTGGAAATCACTTTTTGGAATCCTCCATGTAGGAGGAGTACAACTCCCTCCTCGAGAACCAAATTTGGGATCTGATTCACCTTCCTTCAAGAAGGAAACTTGTCATGTGCAGATGGGTCTACAGGACCAAGAGCGCAGCAGATGGATAGGTTAGCAGATACAAATCCAGGCTAGATGCCAAAGGCTTTCAGTAGGTGCACGACATTGAATACGATGAGACCTTCACTCCAGTAGTGAATATGGATTCCATATGTTTGGAACTTTCCATTGCGGTAGCCAAGGGATGGAAATTCCATCAGATGGGCGTGAAGAATTCATTTCTTCACGACGATCTCTATGAGGAGATCTATATGGATCATCCCCATGGATTTGTGCAGGATTCATATTTGGTCTGTCGACTGAAGAAGTCTCTTTATGGCCTCAAGCAGGCCTCAAGGGCATGGTATGCCAAGAAATACTCCTACCTACTGCCACAAAAATTTGTACGTTTTAATTTAGACACAAATGTTTACATGCTCAAGACGGTTGATTCACTTCTACTCCTAGTTTTGTATGTTGATTATTTGTTGATCATTGGTTGCTCGACTTCAGTGATTTCTGCAGTCAAGAGGATTCTACATGACATGTTTTTTATGATGTACATGGGTCCGCTACATTTCTTCCTTGGAATCGATATCAATCAAGATGTATTAAGCATCAAACTATCTCAGGCCAAGTATGCACAAAATCTCCTTGAGAGATTTTACATGACAAAATACAAGTCTTCCCCGACACCTTTCCTATAAGGAGTTAGACTTGAGGATGGTGGGGACACTCCACTGGTGGACAATACACTGTACAGACAATGAGTGGGGAGCTTGTTGTATCTCACACACTCCAGATTAGACCTCTTCTATGCAGTTGGAGCAGTCTCCAGGTTCATGCAGAAGCTACATGAGATACATTGGAAGGATACAAAGCATATAATTCGATACGTACAGGGAACCATCACCTTTGGGATTCACTATACAACAAACTCTACATAGCACCTCATCGGGTTTATTGATTATCACTGGGTTGGCGATAACATTGATCACTATTCCACATCTGGTTACTCACTCATTCTTGGTTCCGAGCCTATCTGTTGGTCGAGAAAGAAGCAGGTTGCTATTTCTCTATATTCAACCGAGGCAGAATACAAAGGGGTAGTTAACATAACCATTTCAAATACAAAGTTGGGCATTGAGTTTCATCAATCGATCGTCATCTTGTGTGAAAACCAAAGAAATATGAAGTTCTGCAAAGATCCAATTAGAGGCAGTGGATGAAGAACATCGAGATCCACATGCACTACATCCGAGACTTAGTACATGAGGGAATCATTGGCTTGTAGTTCTTTCCTTCAAAAAAACAAAGTGCATACATCTTCACTGTTATAACCCTAAATTCCACCATCCATGCTTACCTGGCATCAGGCCAACTCATTTCCCTTCATTGCCAAAGCCATGTTGAACAGACTCTTTAAAAACCTCCTAAATTAAGTAACCCGCACCCTAACCCATCACTGGGCGCGTTGGAACGCTGGCAGGCCTTCTATTGCACGCATTGGAACGCTGGCTAGCCCACTACAGCCCACGTTTACCTAACAAAGCAAAAAATCAGGAAAGTTGCCGACGAAACGAAAAGCTTTGGGTCAGTTAACTGGAACTCCCATCCATGCATGGCCGAGAGTTCGTCCAAAACCCTATCTCCTTCTAGCCTATAAAAGAAGGGGTAGGGGTACTATTCAAAGGAGGAAAATCATAGAAAAGAAACTCTGCCCAATTGTCGAATCCGTTTTGTCCCAACCCTTTAGCCTTTCCTCAAGCTTTAGGAGAATTCAAGCAAAGCAGTTGGAGGACAAAGAAGAGGAGGAGCCCAGGATCAGGATCAAGGAACGGTGGTTGATCTCTATTATCATTGTAAGTTGATTCATCTTGAGATTAATAAAGAGTACTTTTCCCGTCCCAATTCACGAGTCTAATATGTTTTATTCGATTTATGCTTAATCTCTAACCCTCTAGTAGAACAATAACATGCATGCATAGTTTTGTCTTGATTGCAGGATCGCTTTTTGGAAGGAGAAACAGAAGCAAAGGGGATAAAGCGCAACGGAGGATCTACACCAACCATCTATAAAAAGGTTAGTTGGTTCTTTCCATGTTTGCATGTGAAAAAGGGGTTTTAGGTTTGGGGTAGAAGGTTAAAAGTAATTTCTGAAAGGGTCATGATCTGCATGCAAGTTTAATCCCTAGCTTGTTAGTCCGTAGGGTAGAATTTCCCAACAACAGAATTGGCGACTCCGCTGGGGAGATTTACTCTTAGGGTTTCCGGATTTCATTGAGGTTTTTGGGTAGTTTAAAGGAGTATATTCTCTGTTTCTTTGTTTGTTTTGTTTTCTGTTAGGTCCAAGCTAGTAGGGAACCTGGTTCATAATACCAGTTTTTCCTTGACTGTTGCTTGAAATTTATTATCGGGACACACAGAGGTACACGCGGCCTGTAGAAGGCCTGCACGCGTGTAACCTGCGCTCTAACCTTCTGTAGCCCGCGTTTGAACGCTTGCTGCAGAGGTTTCAGTAGTGTGTAAGGCTCAGAAAGATTGAGAGGTAGTCACCTCTTCCCTGTCAGAAGTTTACCTTCTCAGGGGGCTTTCTGGATCTTGTCTGGGTCTTGTTGGTTTACTGTCTTGTTTTCAGTCTGTCTTATTGTGTTGGTTATTCTTTGCATTTGTTTTCTTTTTGCAAATTTTCCTTTTCTGTTAAAGTAAAAGCATCCAAGCCTTTTAGAAACCCTGGTTGTTAATACCAGAGGCCCTTTTCAGGTTTGGGCTGCCTGTGTTTTGTTTTATATTAGCTTTTATACAGACATGCGGCCTGTTCAAGTTTAGCCCGCGGGTACCCGCACGCTGTTATAGCTCAACACGGGTTTGCACGCGTGCTGTTTTGGTGACAGTCACGGGCTTGATTGGTAGCTTTTCAGCTTGGGTGGGACAGTCATCCCCTCATGTGGTGAGAAGAGCTCCTCTTAGGGGTTTAGAGTCCAGGGCTGCACAGTCAGCAGGCTAGGGCATCTTATCCTTAGCCTGTGTTTTTTAGTTGATGTTTTGATAGAAAAGACAAAAGAAAAAAAAATTGTTTTATGGTTTTTAGACAAGTGTTAGAATCAGTGCTTTCTGGATTGCTTTTCGCATCTTTTCTCTGATTCTTTTGTGATTTGCGCTTTAGGCCAAAGTTTATTTTCATTCTCTCAGTTTTGTGCTTGTCGGCATTTTTCCTTTGTTGCGTCATTTTGCAATTAATAAAAAAAAAAAAAATTGTTTCATTTTCTTCTTGATTTGAAGATTGTGTTGTTGCATTAGTAGCTAGGAAGAAGTCTTTTTCATAAGTTTTTGCACTGCATTTAGAGTATAAGTAGCTCACAGATTTGAGTGAAATTACTTGGTGTTTGCTACATGATATCTTAGGAAAGTTGAAAAGAAAAGAAGTCTTTCTTGTTGAAAAGTTGTTGGTTTTGCATTTTTTGTAAAAGTTTTTGTTTCCAAGCATTTCTTGTTCATTTTGCTTTGAGTCTTTTACACACCATCATTTTCACTCTCATACCTTATGACTTAAAAATCCCATTAAAATAAATGCTAATTAAAAATGATTAGACTTTTTGTTTGTAGGGTACACACACTAGCTCAGGACTAGGGCCTTGGAATAGGTTGGAGAGTAAATTCTTCAAGGCCACTCAAACCAAACATTGGAGTCTGTCAATAAGGAGTGTAGAAGTCCAGTTACAGAAAGTTATCCGAGACCCCCCTCTAACACAGGGGATAAACACGAGGTCGAGTAAGGAAAGGCAGCGAAGATAACCCCTCCAAAGTTGGACCGAGCGTTGTGGAGAACACATATCGAGGATTTGTTGAGGGATTCCGTTGTTTTCATTTGCCACGGAGCTTCGTGGGTCTCAAATCCGTTCGAGGTCCTCAGTTGTCATCCGGACCATTTGCTCTCGATACCCTTGACAGGTTTCGGGCTTGATACCCTGCTCATTGTGGTCTACCCGACTATCGACTGTACCCGCCTGGTGACTGTTCACGTGCTGGCAAACTAGTTGCCAATCTTTTCTAGGGACATACACGGGTGACTGCAGGAGTATACCGCAGTACCTAGGACAGACATCGGGCCATGCTTTGTAGAGTATACCTGGAGGGTTCTTCCGTATTCGAGTTGCACTTGCACCGGTAAGTTGCTCTAGTGTTGGTTGTTGTAACTGTTCTTCCAACTAGTTTAGTGCTTGCTTGATTTATCTTCTAGGGGATTTCTTTTAGTGAGTGTTACTGTTTGTTCATGTAGAATACCTTAGCGTGTTGTGAATTATCACACAGTGGAGGATTCAGAGCTCCGCCGATCACGAAGGCTTCTAGGCCTACCGCTGGTTATACTGTAGCCACCCCTGCCACCATTGAGGCGGAAGCTAGACCAAAGAGGGTCTTTCGAAGCAACCGGGTTTCAAACCATTGAGCCCAAAAAACTCCCGGAGGAATCGATAGCCAATCTTATATCGATTGAAACCTCAAACACTGATACTTGGCTACACATTATTGTGCCAATTCAATTTTACGAAAGCCTGTCAGTGCGTAACCCAGTTATGGAACCAAAATCTGTTACTTCCTCTGGGAATTCTTCCATTCCTATCACTGTGGCTACCACAAGAGAAGCTTCTCCTAACTTGCCTTTGTCAACAGTCTGGGCCACCATGGTCTCGGCCGCAACTACGTCACACAGTGGACCCCATCTATCGCGGCGGCCACACCTCCTTACACACCTAGTGTGACAGGCCCTCCGTTTTCATACGGTATGCCTAGTTCAGGTACAAGTCTTGTACTCACTTCCTCCACTTTACAGACTTTGGGTCTGGGGGCAGGGAGCTCTAACGCTCCTCTGCAAGGTCAACTTGGGAGCATTCCTCTCCCGTTCAATTCTTTTCCTTACGCTGGAGGTCATATCCCTCCTTCGTTCCCTTCGCTTAGTGGATTGCATCAGCAGTCCGCCGGGTCGCCTGCACACACGAGTTCATTTGGAGTCGGGAGTCAAGGAACACCTGTGCAAACTCTGTCGGTAGGTTCATCACTGTTTGTTTGGAACAGGACGTTTGGTAATACCACTTTTGCATCCACTGCTTTCCCATCTCGGGGCACACCCATTTTTGGACAATCTGCTCCGACACAGGGTATTATTCCTGCACCGGGGGCACATATACCAGTACCTTGGAACTCAGCACAAGGATCTGTTCCATCCTCTGGAATGTCGTTCTGGGGTAAGTCTTTCCACAGCCAATGGAACCCCGGACAGACTTCGATGCCTCTTCCATCAGGACCGGCATGGGGTAATCCATCCCAGAGTCTGTCAAACATGATGAACGCCCAACATCCTATGTCCTTCATGGGGAATCAACCAATGATGTCTCCTCAGATGCAAAACCCTTACGCTGGTCAGGGCCATGGTTTCTACCAGAACCCGGGCCAGCAGCCAAACATTTCCTGGCAACCTGGTGCCAGTCAAACTCCAGGACCCTTTTATCCCAGCTATCAGCAGAAACCTAAACTGCCATTCTTGGCGAAATTACACTTCCCAGATTTGACACGGTTGTTAAATGATCCTATCTGTCACGATCCGCGTTGGCCTCCTATGCCGACGAAGTTGCCTTCGGACATCCCAAAGTTCGAGGCCAAGCCTAACGAAGATCCAGGTGATCATGTGACTACTTTCCACCTTTGGTGTTCATCT
>ML831631.1:0-11850 GCA_009831015.1 Picea engelmannii | reverse complement strand
TATAGTCTTTGTGCTATTACTTTTTTACATTTCTTTTGAAAAATGTGTCATGGACGTGTCATTAATGTTATCTTTCGTCACTATGGCAGATGTAAAGTGAGTCCGAGGTATTTATTGGGTATGCGGATGGTGCTAGTCGACACACGCAGAGGCTTGCCTCCGCAGCTTGGGTAATCTTTACACCACAGGGTCAGTTGTTATCTTCCGGAGGGATATGCTTAGGTGACACCACCAACAATGTTGCTAAGTATAGCGCAGTTATTGAGTTTCTTCGTGACGCTTTGTCATTGGGTATCTCTCGTCTCCGGGTCTATCTAGACGCTCAACTGGTTGTGTCGCAGCTAAACAGAATATACCGGGTGCATGACCCAACTTTACACCGACGATTCCTTAGGGTACATCTCTTGGAACGCAACTTTGATTATATTACATATTTTCATGTTCCTAGGAGTCTAAATCAAATCACAGATACTCTAGCTAATCACATTTTATATTGGCATCTTCCTGACACATAAAAATATCATGATCATACACATGTAAATACATTTTTGTACACATAATCCATAAAGACACAGAAAATAAATAAAAAACCATATATAAACATCCGAAAATCCTCAGAGTACATAGATGGGCGCAAGCGCCTCAAAAAATGGGAACCATAACAAGTCACTGGGCTTACGCCTTCAAAAAATATATACATATTAGTGCTCATGGAACATAAAAGTCTCAAGTCGGTTCAGGGCCTATGGGCCCTGTTATAATCATGTATAGCCCGACCCAAACGCCTAAACAATCGGACCCATGTTCGAGGTACCCCCACAATATGAGTCTGCGTCGAGGGCGGCAAGTCCTCTATCTCTGCCATGGGAATTGTGCGAGTGAGATTAGTAATGTTCCGCTCAATCCACCTAAGAGCCCTCTCGGCCTCTCCTGCTGGGAGGTTCCCTGCTACTGCTGCCCCCATGGTGGCAGCGGCTGCGGCCTCTGGCCAGAGGCCGTAGCCGCCGCCAGGGGGGCAGCAGTAGCAGGGAACCTCCCAGCAAGAGAGGTCGAGAGGGATCTTAGGCGGATTGAGCGGAACTTTACTGAGCTCACTCGCATAGTTCCCATGGCAGAGATAGAGGACTTTCCGCCCTCGACGCAGACTCATATTGTGGGGGTACCTCGGACATGGGTCCAATTGTTTAGGCGTTTGGGTCGGACTGTACATGATTATAACAGGTCCCATAGGCCCTGAACCGACTTGAGACTTTTATGTGCCACGAGCACTAATATGTATATATTTTTTTAGGGTGTAAGCCCAGTGACTCGTTATGGTTCCCATTTTTTGAGGCTCTTGCGCCCATCTATGTACTCTGAGGATTTTCGGATGTTTATATATGGTTTTTATTTCTTTTCTGTGTCTTTATGGATCATGTGTACAAAAATGTATTTACATGTGTATGATCATGATCTTTTTATGTGTGAGCAAGATGCCAATCTAAAATGTGATTAGCTAGAGTATCTGTGATTTGATTTAGACTCCTAGGAACATGAAAATATGTAATATAATCAAACTTGCGTTCCAAGAGACGTACCCTAAGGAATCATCGGTGTAAAGTTGGGTCATGCACCCGGTATATTCTGTTTAGCTGCGACACAACCAGTTGAGCATCTAGATAGACCCGAAGACGAGATATACCCAATGAAAAAGTGTCACGAAGCAACTCAATAAATGCACTATACTCAGCAACATTGTTGGTGGTATCACCTAAGCATATCCCTCCGGAAGATAACAACTGACCCTGTGGTGTAAAGATTACCCAAGCTGCGGAGGCAAGCCTCCGCGTGTGTCGACTAGCATCATCCGCATACCCAATAAACACCTCGGACTCACTTGACATCTACCATAGTGATGAAAGATAACATTAATGACACGTCCATGACACATTTTTCAAAAGAAATGTAAAAAAGTAATAGCACAAAGACTATACATATGTTACAAAAAGTAACCCATAGTGACCGTTCTATGAGTAATACTTCTTGAGGTAGAGCCCATTCCTAGGCTCCGCCAAAGCATTCCCTTCAAAATCGACCAAACGATAAGCACCCTTCTTTAAAACCTCCTTAACAATGAAGGGTCCGAACCACATGGGTTTGAACTTTCCTACCCCCAGGGGGTCCTTATATTGGTCATAAACCAGGACAAGGTCGCCCTCAGAGAAAACCCGAGGACGAACAAACCTATCATATTGACACTTAACCTTATGCTTATGAGCCTCGTTGGCCAGGGCCGCATCGCAACGCTGTTCATCAAGCTGCTCAAGGTGTACTAACCGTTCTTCAAGTGGAGAAGTGTCTGGCAATAACTGTACTGCCAATTTCAGAGATGGAATTTGACATTCGATGGGCAAGACTGCCTCCAACCCGTAAACGCGTTGGAAAGGTGAGAAACTGGTTACAGTCTTAACTGATGTTCGGTAAGCCCATAATGTCGAGTATAACATCAAATGCCAATTGGACTTGGCTGAGTTGATGGTTCGTTGTAGCATTGTCTTAAGAGTTTTATTAACAGCTTCCACCTGCCCATTGGCTTGGGGGTAGTAAGGTGAGGAATGTTCTTTCCGTAACCCAAGATTTGATGTTAACTCAGACATCATTTGGTTTTGAAAGTGACTGCCATGGTCAGTGACAATCTCTCTCGGGACGCCGAACTGTGCTATAATTTGTTTAAATAAGAAGAGAGTTGTTGTCTCTCCATCATCTTTGAATGTCGGCATAGATTCGACCCACTTAGTGAAGTAGTCGATAGCCACAATGATATAGCGGTGCCCCCTGGCTGATGGGGGCTTGCAAGTAGTATAACCAATCCCCCACTTAGTGAAGGGATCGACGGTGATAACATGAAACATGGGAGCTGGATGTGCCCTCATCTTCCGTGAGAAGATTTGGAACGGGTGGCATTTCTTGACCGACTCGATACAATCTTTGATAAGTGTGGGCCAAAAGTAACCTACTCATAAAATCTTTTGGGCTGTTTCCAACCCGGATAAGTGACCACCACAAGGTCCAATATGACAATCGTTAAGCACGATGACGGCCTCCTTGTGAGTGAGACATCGATGCAAGATATAGTCTACACCTCTCTGATACAACGTATCATTGAGTATGAGATAGTTCTTGGCCTGATGGCGTATCCTCCGATGCTCATCATGAGAAGCAGAGGTAGGACACTTCAAATTCTAGAGATATATCAGTATATCTCTGTACCAGGGGTCTGAAGATTCAATCAAAAACATATCCCCCCGGATAGGCGATTCCTCAGGCACAAAGTCACCTGACTATACCAGAAGCTCCGAGATAAGTTCTGCGAAGACCAATGACTTTTTGGACTTCGCTGAAACGAAGTCTAAGTCAAATTCTTGGAGGATGACCATCCATCTACTGATTTTTCCGCCGATAACTCGTCGTGTCAACATGTACTGAAATGGATTCACGACAGCTACGACAGTGGTCTTGCGAAACATAACATAGTGACGGAACCGTTCAACAGCATGAACTGCTGCCAACGCAAGTTTTTCGAGATGGGTATAATGAAGTGCCAGTCCTATGAGGCCTCGGCTCAGGTAATAGATCACGTATTCAGAAAACAAATCATCTTCCTGAACTAAAACCATGCCTATGGTTGACTCTGCGGCAGCCAGATATAATAGGAAATCCTTGTTATAATTCGGTGGTTGTAGCAGAGGTGCGGTTGTAAGGGCGTGTTTCAATGTGTCGAAAGAGCATTGCGCTGCTTTTTCCCAGAGAAAAGGAACGTATTTCTTCAGTAAACGCATGAAGCCCTTGGTGATTTCTGCATAGTTGGCGATGAAGCATCGTAAGAAGTTCGCCTTGGCTTGAAGACTCTGAAGTTGTAAGATTGTACGTGGGGGGGGAAACTGGACTATTGCCTCCACCTTAAGAGGATCGACCATGATCCCCATTGTTGAAACGATGAAACATAACAAATGTCCTGATGTGATGCAAAAGCTGCACTTGTTCGGGTTTAAGCGAATCTTGAAGTAGTGACAGCGTTCGAAGATTAGTCAGAGGTGCATAGGATGATCCTTTTGCTTGCGAGAGAGTGATGCTAAATCATCGAGATAGGCCTCGACTATATGTTTGAGGTCATGAAACGCAAAAGACATGGCCCGCTGGAAAGTGGCTCCAGTGTTCTTGAGACCAAAAGGCATTTTTCGATAGGTGAATGTACCCCACGGACAAATGAATGTCGTTTTGTGTTGGTCCTCAGGTTTGATTTGGATTTGGTTATAGCCCGAGAAACCATCCATGAACGAAAAGGATTCACAATCAGCGCATTCATCAATGATCTGGTTGATGAATGGGGTTGGATAATTATCTTTCGGACATGCCTTGTTCAAATCACGAAAATCGGTACAAACACGAATCGTGCCTTGTTTTTTATCGACCGGTATGGGGTTTGACACCCATTGAGTCAAGTGAATAGGGTATATGAACCCTGCCTTAAGCAATTTCTCAACCTCAGCTTTGATGCCTGCTGCTTTCCTAGGATTAACTGGACAAAGTTTTTTTCGAACAGGCTTAGTGTCAGGGTATGTTTTGATTTCCTGTTCAACTATTTTCGGATCGATGCCTGGCATTTCCTCGTAAGACCAAGCAAAAACATCGTGGAATTATTTAAAAAGATCCATGTAAATCTAAATCTCTTCAGGGGAGCAATCCTGTGTAGCTAAGAGGTTAATGGGACAAGGCTGATCTCTCGTCATGGTGATAGTGAATTCTCCTGCCTCGATTCGGTGTAACTCTAGGAGGAAGTATGATCTGTGATGAAGATCATCCCAAGGTTTGTCTGGACCAGTCATTGCTTTGATTATTGCTTCATCAGAAGGAAAGACTAAATCTAACGAATCGGTGTTGGCAAGAGAATCCCGAGCCCAGATAGGCTCAAGGAGTGGATCCAACTCTTGTGCAGGAATCGGATCAGGAGTAGCTGAAGCTTGCTGGACCAAAGAGTACGCTACTTCAGCAGCCGACAAGGGCGTGGACATGCCAGCGTGCCCTGTCTCATCCATCATGGATGATGGGGAAGGGAGAGTCCACGGATCTTGAAAGTAAGTTGTGCAAAACGACGAAACATGAAAGATCTCAGCCTTGTGGTGGGTCGATATGAACTTGACATCGCCATGAGGAGGTGGATAATCGAAAGTACCCATCAAAGATGGGCACAAACCAACTCCTATATTAACAACACTGGCTTGAGTATTATCGATCATGGGAACCGTGGATGCCCCCAAGGCTAGGTCAAGTCAAGAGAAGGACAACTGATCAATGGTCACTATCCGGCCTTCATGTGGAAACAATAAGACTCGGAAAACTGTAGCGACCACCGCTTGCATTGCATAAGTCCAACTACGACCTAACAATAGATTGTAGTCGATGGGGGCATCAACTACCTCTACTTCGACGCACACAGTCTTCCCCCCTAACTACACAGGGAAAGAAGGAATGATGCCATGCGGTCGGAAAGAAAGACCATCGAACGCAGTGAGGAGAGTAGGTGACGGAGACAACTTAGGTTGACCAATGGCTTTCTAGCATGCTAACGACATAACGCAAGTCGAAGCGCCCTCGTCTACCACCGTGCGAAAAATATTCCGTGTAAAAGTTTTCGTGGGATGAGCCACTACTATATGAAACGCGACGTGGTAAGGAAAACGAGGTTTCAAGTCAGTCGTATCTAACATGATGGTACCCAGGTTACAAGTCTCAGTAGAGCCTAAAGCAGTCAACAAGGCTTTTCTCTGAGTAGGGCAACTTTGGAGGACCTCCAAAGTGAACATAACACAAGGGGTTTGTGATAAATCTTCCACCACAGAGTAGTTCTGGGCAGCCCTTGCATTTGGATTGTGAGAATCTCACTTAAACGCACCTTTTGGGATGCATGTCATTGTTTCACCCAATGTCTTCTCGATCTGTAGAGGAAGAGATGGGATCTCGGCTTCTTTTCCCTTCTCAAAGGCGCTTGGTTTGCTATAGTCGTGTGCTCTAGTCATTATTAAAGCATCACTTTTAACCATATATACATTCGCGGAAGATGAATTGTTTGGGGGAGGGCAGTTTTCTTGGCTGCCCACGTCGGCACTTGTAGAGGCTTGAGTTAAATTTTGCCCATGCTGAAAGGGATTAGTCAACACGGCTTGTTGTTGTTGTGTGACAAACTTCTGGGCCTCCGCAAATCAAGGGCATAGATGGGTCGGGTGGTCTTCCGCACATAAGTTGCACGGATACCTCGCCTTCCTCTTTTCCGTGGTGCCCTCGCCACCATTATCATTTGGTTTTTTATCCCCCTTACTCTTCTTGCGTTGTTTTTTCTTCCCTTCAGGCTGCTGGTTGGCCTTTGGGTTGGTCATCTGTATGGAGTGTACTTCCGATGTTTGAGTAGGAGGAGCAGCCAAAGCAGTAGTCTGGCTAGCCGCTGAGCATTGTATAGATAACTGCTGCAATTGTTTTGTCAATTGCTCATCGGGCTTAGTTTTTTCTGAACCAACGATACCATC
This sequence comes from Picea engelmannii, assembly GCA_009831015.1. NCBI lineage: Eukaryota > Viridiplantae > Streptophyta > Pinopsida > Pinales > Pinaceae > Picea > Picea engelmannii. The sequence continues at coordinate 5,290 of ML831631.1, read as the reverse complement.
AGCATGTGGTCTGGCTCTCTGTCCGGTTTTATCCAGTATTGACCGTGGTGCATCCGGCAGGATGTTGTACAATAGACCAGACTGAGAATAGATAAGCTCAAACTATTGAGCCCTGATGATGGCATCTTCCTCGGAGAAAACCCCTGAAGTCACGACGTCTTTGGATAACTGCGGACTAAAGACTTAAGGAACCACTCAAGCAAAAATGTTGGTGGGACAGGTACCTTGATAAGACTCTTTCGGCGTTGCCACTCTCGAATATGATCTGAGATATGGTCCGCTGTCGTCTGCTCGAAATTGGCTAGCAACTCTGTGCCGACGTCGTATCTCACAGGTAACTGGAAATGGTTAAGGAAGGCCATCGCCAGTTCACCAAAAGAAGAATATCGTGAACGATCAATATCTATGTACCATTTCACGGCACTCCCAATAAGAGTGCGTTGAAACAATTGCAATTGAATGGAGTAATCTTTTAGTGAGTTAGATGAACACCAAAGGTGGAAAGTAGTCACGTGATCACCTGGATCTTCGTTAGGCTTGGCCTTGAACTTTGGGATGTCCGAAGGCAACTTCGTCGGCATAGGAGGCCAACATGGATCGTGACAGATAGGATCATTTAGCAACCATGTCAAATATGGCAAGTGTAACGTCGCCAAGAATGGTAGTTTAGGTTGTTGCTGATAGCTAGGATAAAAGGGTCCTGGAGTTTGACTGGCACCAGGTTGCCAGGAAAAGTTTGGCTGCTGGCCCGGGTTTTGGTAGAAACCATGGCCCTGACCAGCGTAAGGGTTTTGCATATGAGGAGACATCATTGGCTGATTCCCCATGAAGGACATAGGATGTTGGGCGTTCATCATGTTTGACGGACTCTGGGACGAATTACCCCATGCCGGTCCTGATGGAAGAGGCATCGAAGTCTATCCGGGGTTCCATTGGCTGTGGAAAGAATTACCACAGAATGGCATTCCAAAGGATGGAACGGATCCTTGTGCTGAGTTCGAAGGTCCTGGTATATGTGCCCCCGACACAGGAATAGTACCCTGTGCCGGAGTATATTGTCCAAAAATGGGTGTGCCCCCAGATGGGAAAGAAGTGGATGTGAAAGTGGTATTACCAAACATCTCGTTCCAAACAAACGGTGATGAACCTATCGGCAGAGTTTTCACAGGTGTTCCTTGACTCCCGACTCCAAATGAACTCGTGTGTGCAGGCGGCTCGACGAATTGCTGATGCAATCCACTAAGCGAAGGGGACGAAGGAGGGATATGACCTCCAGCGTAAGGAAAAGCATTTAATGGGACAGGAATGCCCCCAAGTTGACCTTGCAAAGGAGCGTTAGAGCTGTGGAAAGAATTACCCCAGAACGACATTCCAGAGGATGGAACAGATCCTTGTGCTGAGTTCCAAGGTACTGGTATATGTGCCCCCGGTGCAGGAATAGTACCCTGTGTCGGAGCAGATTGTCCAAAAATGGGTGTGCCCCGAGATGGGAAAGCAGTGGATGCAAAAGTGGTATTACCAAACGTCCTGTTCCAAACAAACAGTGATGAACCTATCGACAGAGTTTGCGCAAGTGTTCCTTGACTCCCGACTCCAAATGAACTCGTGTGTGCAGGCGGCCCAGCGGACTGCTGATGCAATCCACTAAGCGAAGGGAATGAAGGAGGGATATGACCTCCAGTGTAAGGAAAAGAATTGAACGGGAGAGGAATGCCACCAAGTTGACCTTGCAGAGGAGCGTTAGAGCTCCCTGCCCCCAGACCCAAAGTCTGTAAAGTGGAGTAAGTGAGTACAGGACTTGTACCTGAACTAGGCATACCGTATGAAAACGGAGGGCCTGTCGCACTAGGTGTGTAAGGAGGTGTGTCCGTCGTGATAGATGGGGTCGGTCCACTGTGCGACGTAGTTGCGGCCGAGACCATGGTGGCCCGGACCATCGACAAAGGCAAGTTAGGGGAAGCTTCTCCTGTGGTAGCCACAGTGATAGGAATGGAATAATTCCCAGAGGAAGTAACAGAGTTTGGTTCCATAACTGGGTTAGGCACTGACAAGATTTCGTAAAATTGAATTGGCACAATAATGTCCGGCCAAGTATCAGTGTTTGAGGTTTAAACCGATCCAAGATTGGCGGTCAATTCCTCCGGGAGTTGTTCGGTCTCAATGGTTTGAAACCCGGTTGCTTCGAAAGACCCTCTTTGGTCTAGCTTATGCCTCAATGGTGGCGGGGGTGGCTCTAGTATAACCGGCGGCAGGCCCAGAAGCCTTCGTGACCGGCTGAGCTCTGAATCCTCCACTGTGTGAGAAGATTCACGACACGCTAAGGTATTCTACAAAAACAAACAGTAACACTCACTAAAAGAAATCCCCTAGAAGATAAATCAAGCAAGCACTAAACTAGTTGGAAGAACAGTTACAACAACCAACACTAGAGCAACTTACCGGTGCAAGTGCAACTCGAATACGGAATCACCCTCTGGGTATACTCTGAAAAGCGTTGCCTGATGTCTTTCCTAGGTACTGCGGTATACTCCCGCAGTCACCCGTGTATGTCCCTAGAAAAGATTGGCAACTAGTTTTCCAGCACGTGAACAGTCGATAGTCGGGTAGACCACAATGAGCAGGGTATCAAGCCCGAAACCTGTCAAGGGTATTGAGAGAAAATGGTCTGGACGACAATTGAGGACCTCGAACGGATTCGAGACCCACGAAGCTCCGTGGCAAATGCAAACGACGGAATCCCTCAACAAATCATCGATATGTGTTCTCCACAACGCTCGGTCCAGCTTTGGAGGGGTTATCTCTGCTGCCTTTCCTTACGCGACCTTGTGTTTATCCCCTGTGTTATAGGGGGGTCCCGGATAACTTTATGTAACTGGACTTTTACACTCCCTATTGACAGACTCCAATGTTTGGATTGAGTGGCCTTGGAGAATTTACTCTCCAACCTATTCCAAGGCCCTAGTCCTGAGCTAGTGTGTGTACCCTACAAACAAAAAGTCTAATCATTTTTAATTAGTGTTTCTTTTAATGGGATTTTTAAGTAACAAGGTATGAGAGTGAAACTGATGGTGTGTAAAAGACTCAAAGCAAAATGAACAAGAAATGCTTGGAAACAAAAACTTTTACAAAAAATGCAAAACCAACAACTTTTCAACAAGAAAGACTTATTTTCTTTTCAACTTTCCTAAGATCTCATGCAGCAAACACCAAGTAATTTCACTCAAATCTGCGAGCTACTTATAATCTAAATGTAGTGCAAAAACTTATGAAAAAAGACTTCTTCCTAGCTACTAATGCAACAACACAATCTTCAAATCAAGAAGAAAATGAAACAATTTTTATTTTTTTTTATTAATTGCAAAATGACGCAACAAAGGAAAAATGCCAACGAGCACAAAACTGAGAGAACAAAAATAAAACTCTGGCCTAAAGCGCAGATCGCAAAAGAATCAGAGCAAAGATGTGAAAATCAATCCAGAAAGCACCGATTCTAACACTTGTCTAAAAACCATAAAACAATTTTTTTTTTCTTTTGTCTTTTTTATCAAAACATCAACTAAAAAACACAGGCTAAGGATAAGATGCCCTAACCTATTGACTGTGCAGCCCCAGAATCTAAACCCCTGAGAGGAGCTCTTCTCACCACAGGAGGGGATGATTATCCCACCCAAGCAGAAAAGCTACCAATCAAGCCCGCGACTGTCACCAAAACAGCACGCATGCAAACACGTGCTGAGCTATAATAGCGCAAGGGTACCCATGGGCTAAACTTGAACAGGCCGCAAGTCTGTATAAAAGCTAAGATAAAACAACACACAGGAAGCCTAGACCTGAAAAAGGCCTCTGGTATTGACAACCAGGGTTTCTAAAAGGCTTGGATGCTTTTACTTTAACAGAAAAGGAAAATTTGCAAAAAGAAAACAAATGCAAAGAATAACCAACACAATAAGACAGACTGAAAACAAGACAGTAAACCAGCAAGACCCAGACAAGATCCAGAAATCCCCCTGAGAAGGTAAACTTCTGACAGGGAAGAGGAGACTGCCTCTCAAGCTTTCTGAGACTTACATGATACTAAAACCTCTGTAGCAAGCGTTCAAACTCGGGCTATAGAAGGTTAGGGTGCGGGTTACACGCGTGCAGGCCTTCTGCAGGCTGCGTGTACCTCTGTGTGTCCCGATAATAAATGTCAAGCAACAGTCAAGGAAAAAATGGTATTATGAACCAGGTTCCCTGCTATCTTGGACCTAACAGAAAACAAAACAAACAAAGAAACAAAGAATCTACTCCTTTAAACTACCCAAAAACCTCAATGAAATCCGGAAACCCTAAGAGTAAATCTCCCCAGTGGAGTCGCCAATTCTACAACTTACAATCCAATAGAGTGGCCAAAAAGATCAAGGAACGATGACCGATCTGCAAAGATCCAATTAAGAGGCAGCGAATGAAGAACATCGAGATCCACATGCACTACATCCGAGACTTAGTACATGAGGGAATCATTGGCCTGTAGTTCTTTCCTTCAACAAAACAAAGTGCATACATCTTCACCAAGCCCTTAATTGAGAAGAAGTTTCATTCTCTACATAGTCGTATTGGAGTGAAGGACACAGTTGCTTAGCAACTGTCAGTTCTTATTTTTACATACATTGTACTTTGAGGGGGGGCTTCCCATGAGTTTTTCCCTCTTTTCTCGTTTATTTCAGTGTATCTTTTGTATCTGGGTACCTAACATGGCCTCGTTGTCGAGACCCATTCTTTATTTTCACCATAGTGATGTTTAGGGGGGGTGTTGGAGATACTTCAAACACACCTAGGACTTATTTTTCCTAAGGTTTTCCCTATGTTTATTAGTCATTAATCAGTTTCCTATAGTTTAGGGAGAATATTAATTTTCCTACATTCTAGGAGAATATTCTCTTCAATTCAAACTTCAATTTGATATTTGAGTGGAGTCTAGATGCCACATTGGGATCATCACCAACTAATGCACATTATCCTTGGGATTATCACCAAACTAGCACATTACTCATGATTCCCTGATCTCCTTCTCACTTCACTCAGTTAACTAAAGACTGAGAGACTAGTTAACTCAAACTAGGTGGTAGTTAACTCTCGCAACTGCTTGAGAGACTAGACTAGGTGGCAGTTTACTCTTGTAACTATCGGTGTGTGTCTAGATCACTCTAGACCACCACTATGGCGCATTGTCTTCTCCTTTAGTGCACATTAGTTTATTTACAGAGAGTATATCATGTGTAAATTATCATTCATTCATTTGGTTAATTAT
>ML831630.1:10018-54134 GCA_009831015.1 Picea engelmannii | reverse complement strand
GGTAGCCCGAATGAAGATCCAATTTAGTGAAGAATTGGGCGCCACTCAATTCTTCCAGGAGGTCATCAATGATAGGAATGGGGAATTTGTCTTTGATGGTAAGTTTGTTGAGGGCACAGAAGTTAGGACACATTCACCAAGAACCTTCTTTCTTCATGACCATGACCATAGGAGATGAATAGGGGCTTGTACTAGGGCGGATAACACCTGCATTAAGGAGTTCCTGGACCATTTTCTCAATTTCATTTTTTTGGGAAAAGGGGTGACAATACAGATGGATATTGGGAGGAAGGATTCCTAGTACAAGGGGAATGGAATGCTCATGAAGACCACGGGAAGGAGGGAGGCCTTGGGGAGTGGAAAATACCAATTAATGTTTAGAAAGTATGGCTTGGAGGTCTTGCGGTACCGAGGGTGTCTCTATTGCTTGTATGTCATGGAGTTGGGCAATAACACTAGAATGACCATTTTTGAGCAGCTTTTCCATGCGATGGGAACTAATGATCTCAGGTGAACCAACGGTGATGCCTTGGAACTTATATTGCTGGCCCTCCTGGTCGAATTGCATGGTTAAGTCTTTAAAATCCATGAGAATGGCACCCAAAGTCCTTAGCCAGTCTGCACCCAGCACAATGTCACAACCTCCCATGTCGATAGCAAACATATGGGATTTTAGGTGGTAGTCACCAATTTGGAGACGCACATTTTCACAACGCCCTCCACATTTCATGGAACCACCATTGGTAGTCATGATTTGGAAGTTATTGATGGCATGGATGTAGCAATGAGTTTCTTGGGCAATGTGGCGATGAATAAAATTATGGGTGTTTCCACTATCAACCAGAATGATGACCTTTTGATTCTTGATGTAATTTATTAGCTTGAGGGTTTGGGGAGCGGAGAATCCAGTGAGAGAATTGAGGGAAATGATTGGTTCTACTTCGAGAGGGTTGGAGGGAGGGGTTATGTCAGTGGATTTAGGTGACTCTGACATAGAGGGAGTTTCTTCATCTTCTTCCGAAATATCCTTGGAGATGGCCATAAAAAGATTTTGTTATTTACACTTCTGGCTTGGGAAATATTTTACATCACAGTTATAACAAAGGCCTTTGAGTTGGCGTTCATCCATTTCAGCCTGGGTCAATTTTTGGATCTTTAGTGGAGCAGAGGGAGTAGTGGGATTTACTGGTTTAGGGAGAGGGATGAAGGAGGGTTTTTAGTTTTGAGAAGATACAACCTATTGTGCTTCTTTATCTATTTTGGTAGCCTCCACCCAACTCTCAGGCCGATCCATGAGGACATGGGCCCGAATTTCATCCTTGAGGCCGCTGATAAAAAACTCTTAGAAAAAAGCATTAGACATGCCCTCTATTCTAAAAGCCAGGCACTCACAGGCAGCTATAAAGTCTTCCACTCTTCCTAATTGTTTCAGCTTTTTCAAATGGCCCAAATGGTTGGTATCAGTGTCAAAGCATTCATAAATATTTGCCACAAATTGTGTCCAAGCGATATAGCCTTAACGAGATTTTTTTCTCCATTGCCACCATTGCCAACGTTCTTGATCTAGATGGAGAACACCATACCAGAGTTTGGACAAGTCACGCACACATGCACAATTGTCAGGAACATAGTCGCGCACGCATGCGCAACTATTCTTCGAACAGGCACGCATCTAATGCGTGCCTGTTTTCCCCATTCGAGAATCCTCATGTGAGATTGTCCCAATTACATCTGCACAGTCATGCTCATGAATCATTCGATCGCCCACACACTGGGGGGCCCTCCCTCACAAAATCCTCCTGTACAACCATTCGTACAACCTTTCCCAAAATGTATATCCATATATATATTGGTAAATATGCCATCAATGTTTACAAAACATTGTACAACATGTCCAACATTCATAGGTAGGTGAACCACCTCACCCCTATAAGTACAAAATTGGTGTCACAACACCATATAAAAAATGGGCTCGCAAGCCTATATAAATACAAAAATACATATACAGAGGCACTCATGGTACCTCTAGAGCTCCACCACCTGGTCCTCTCTTTGGAGAAGGTGCCCCACTAGCTAGGGTCCCCTCAGGCCTTGGGGGCAACCGCCCAATCATCGCTACCCCCGCTACCGCTGCTCTGCGGATCAAGGTCTGCGACTCTGCTGGAAGGCCCACACACTGCTCAAAGACTCCCTTGTCCTGGATTCGATTCCACATTCCCTCAGACACTCCCTATAAAACCACCTCCAATCGACAAAGAAAATCCTCAAACTCTCCGTCGGTCCCCGTCAGAGAAGCATGTCATGACCCTTCACCTATGCCATCATAACGGTGCCTCCTGCCCGCTCTCTCATCATGATCCAAACTCGCACCAACCTTGTCCCATTTCCATCCCTCCCCTTCTCGTGGCTCCCCTTGTGGTGGTCTCATGGGCCCCTGACGAGCCGACGCTCTGACCAACTCAACCTCCCATCCGCGAGGTCCCACATTTGCACACACAACAAAAAAGTGATAGAATCAACATCCATCCATAAATAAAACATATGCTATACTATCTAAAAATAAAACCATCAAATCAATCAACATACCTCTACAGTCGAACACCTCTCCAGGGGGTAGCACCATATCGGGGTCCTCCCGGAAGTCCACCCCACTATACGGGTATCGGAGTATGATCTCTGGCATCTGATGCCACACCCAGGGAACCTCGGCCATAAATTAATGGCCACCCTCCCCACCTCCATGCCGAACCAATATTGTTTCCCACTGCCTAAGTTGCGTCTCTCTCACACCTGGTGCGTCCAAAAAAAATCTCGGGCGCAACATAGGCACCCTCTCCAAAAACCAAGACACCAAGATTGACCCAAAGGAAAAGTCCCTTGAGTCTGCAACTCGACACCTATTGATTTTCCCCACCATATTGACATGGAGCATCAACCCACAGGAAAAGTGCTCACCACTCAGTGCCCTCTGCATGATCCTCAATTGACCACCACTAAGCCACTGAGTAGCGAGAGATCCATAAACCCTCACAATCATCGATGCAATGCAATGATGCACAAGGGAGTCCATTGCCCCAATCCTCACCATGGAGCCAGACATGAAGTCCTCTCCCAAACAATAAGTCCAGGCTAGGACAACTAGCTGTCCATCCCCAGGTAACACGGGCTCAGCCAGTAGCAGGGTTCCCCGATAAGGGAGTCCAGTAAAAAAATACACATCCTCTATCGCAGAGAATGCAAGATACTCACCTCACACAATGAAGAATTGCAAATCAGGGCTCCACATCGAGATCACGAACAACATCAGGTACTTCTGTGCCCGCACCAGTGAACACTCAAAAATTTTTAGCAACCCACAAGCTTCCAAAGGGCCTCGTACAAACGACTCCTCATCTCTCACCGCCTCTCTCAGGCGCACCCAATCCCTCTCCCTCCAATGGCATATTCAACTGGTCACCTGAATCCACATATACAGTACTTGATCAACCATCACAACCCATGAAAACACCAAAATCTACAAAAATGATAAGTTTATTACAACCCTCAACTTTTCCTCAAGGGTGCAATTGTTTTCCCCATAGGCGCACACATATGCGCGCCTGTTCATCTACAGTTGCACATGCATGTGCAACTGTCAGCGATACAGGGGCACACACATGCACCCCTGTCACATTCATGCACATATGCACCCCTGTCAAGTCATGCACACATGCACCCCTATGAGAAGTAATGTTCCATTTGGGTTACCCAACCAGTGGGGTCCGAGCCATCAAATTTGGTCACATCCACCCACGTAAGGCGTAGTTCACATTGAAATTGATGGTTCTGCAAGGTATGGGAATGAGAGGAATGGCCACCTTCAGTATGTGGGGGTGAGGAAGAGGAAGGGTTATCTATAGGGATATGCAGTTTGGTGCAGAGTGCCGAAAAGACTGATTCAAGATGGGTGGTGAGGTCTTGCTTGATTTCACCCATTAAGGACTGCATGGTTGTATTGATGGTGGCAACATTAGCACTGAGTTGTTTCACTTCTTGCTGGGTCTCAATGAGACCAGATTGCAAGGTGTTGAAGCGAGATTCCAAGTCTTGGCTATGAGTATGGGCCATGAGGATGGGGGAGATGAAAAGGGGTGGGCAGGGTAAAAATGTTTTTCCAAAAAAATGATATGGATGAATGTGATAAGGGAGAAGAGATGAATCCAATGGAATAGGTTTGAAATAATGATGAAAACATTTCCAATAGTAGTACTCAACCCAATATCTTAGGGCACTAACTAAGGAGGATAGATCGTACCCTTAGTCGTACTACCCGACTACCCAGGTACTATAGAGTATCTTCCCTAGTGCTATTCTCGGTGACACTATAGCAGTCAGGTGACCGATCGGTTTATCTAAAGAGGGCTTCAGGTAATCTAGGTCAATCCGTACACAAGTGTTGTCTGATGTTCTACCACTTGAAGGGGTACCAACAGGGGTTACAAGAGTGGCCAACAGATGTGCACTTAAGTACCACTTGCATTTCCTGCATGTATGAATCCATCAACCGTGGGTTTATGTGCATAACGACATATCTATGTGGCTTAAAGACTTCAGAATACGTCTCTACCCTGAAAAAAATTTAAACCACACTTTCTGCCGAGAAAAGTGCTCTGATACCACTTGTAATATACCAGATATAAAAAGTATGAAGAACATAAATAAAATGCTACTTATGGCAGAATAACAACAATATAACCAGAAAATTCACCAGAATAACATTGAAATGATATAAGAATAACAACAGAAATAACACTTTGAATCTGAAATAAATGTTCACGGGCCTCTTCGAGAGGGCAACCTCCAGTTGAGAAGAGCTCTATTACAATAATATCCAAGCTAGGGTTCTCATACCCTCGACTCTTATTTATACTAAAAAGAAGCATCTATAGGAAGATCCTTCTAGAAGTGGAAGCTTCTATTAGGTCTTCTTACATCCACCTTATTCTATTTTATTGAAAGGCCTTATTAATATTGATCATTGGAGTTGTTGAAATATGTTCCCTTCATCAAGGATGAGACTGTCAATATTCAAAGGTATCTGAGTGGACTGTCACCTTCCATCGGTGAAAAGATCCAGTATGATGACCCTAAGACTATGGAAGACACTATAAGGAGAGAAAAATTCTTATGTGAATGGCCAAGAGAAAATCCTACTTTTCAGAAATCTTAGGATGACCAGAAGAAGGGAAACAAGCCTCCCTTTTGCAGAAACAATCCTCAAGAGAAGCCATCATTTAGAGAGCTGAAAATGACTGACGTAGGGGGACAAAGGCCGAGGCAGACACCCATTCAGTGTTGGGGCCATGAGGGGAACCAAAAGTACAGAGATTGTCCCCAAAAAAATGGCAAAGTGAGAGTTGTCCATAATGTTCAGCAAGTTGAAACAGTGGAGGACATGGGCAGTAGAATACCAAGAATCTACGCAGCCCTGGACAACAAGCAAGAAGAATCTCAGTCACACATGATTGAAGTGGAAGGTATATATTCCCAATCGTCTAACCTCAATCATGGAAGGTATTTCTTTCTAACCTCAATCGTCTCATTCATAAACTGATCCTCTGATTTTGGCCTCTAAAACTCCGTGATCAGTTCCTGCTTGATCCCTATTACTGTTCCCGATGCACCCTGTGGATTGCTTATCGCTAGACGCATATACCAATCCGGTGCATGGTTTCTGAATGTTGTTATTAGCTGCAATACTTTTGATGCCTCACCAGTGACTCATTTTTCTTCCCATATTCACTCATGCATGAATAGGTGCTTATATGTGTATTATGATCCATCCCCATGAAACTCTAGTAATCGTGTTGTTGGATCTACGCCTATCGTTGTTGAATGTGTTGTACCTCCTCCACACGGTACTACTATTTGTCTACTCTTGTTTGGACTTGAACTCCCATTGGTGTTAGTACTGGTACTTCCACTTGTACCACTACCTGTACTGCTATGTAATATACCAGATATAAAATGTATGCAGAACAGAAATAAAATGCTAGTAATGGAAGAATAACAACAATATAACTAGAACATTCACCACAATAGCACTGAAATGATATAAGAATAACAATAGAAATAACAATTTGAATCTAAAAGAAATGTTCACGGGCCTCTTCGAGGGGGAAATCTCCAGTTGAGCAGATCTCTATTACAATAATATCCAAGCTAGGGTTCTCATACCCTCGACTTCTATTTATACTAAAGAGAAGCATCTAGAGGAAGATTCTTCTAGAAGTATAATCTTCTATTAAGTCTTCTTACATCCGACTTATTCTATTTTATTGAAAGGCCTTATTAATATTGACCTTTATTACATCCGAATATATTGTTCTACCTATGTGCAAGTTAGGACCTTAACATGTCCGCCCCCTTAAAAACAACCTTGTCCTCAAGGCTTGAGATGAGGAAATTGTTGCAGAATGGTAGTTGGTTCCCAAGTGGCGTCTGCTGGAGTTGTATCTTTCTATTGGACTAGCACTTCCTTGATGGTTCTCTGACATAGGCGACTCTCACGTTGGTCCAAAACTGCTTCTGGTTGTAGCCAAATGGATCCTTCTTCAGCTAACTCTGGAAGGTTGGTTTGAATTTGGCACTTAGCTACAATCACCTTCTTTAAGCATGAAACATGAAAAACATGATGTAGCTTCGAATGGCTAGGAAAATCTAACTAATAGGGGACTTGTCCCACATGCTTGAGTATGGTATAAGGACCATAAAATTTGGGTGCTAGCTTCTGACAATGCTCATCCTTGAGGGAAGTTTGCTTGTAAGGTTTCAGTCAAAGAAACACCTGATACCCTTCTGCAAATTGACGTTCAGAGCGACCTTGACCTGCTTGTTGCTTCATGTGATTTTGTGCCATGAACAAATTCTCTTTGAGGGTACGAAGAATAGCCTCTTGAGATATAAGTGTTAGGTCAACTGCCTGGACCTTCAAGGCACCTGGTAAGTATGAGAGAACTGAAGGTGGATTCTTTCCATATACCACTTCAAAAGGAGTCATGTCTGTAGCTGTATGGTATGAAGTGTTGTACCACCATTTAGCTAGCGGTAACCATTGAGCCCACTGATTTTTCTTTTCCAAGGAAAAACACATGAAATATGTTTCCAAACACTGGTTGAAAACTTTCGTTTAGCCATCAGTCTGGGGATGATAAGTTGTGTTGAGATGCAATTATGTGCCTTGTATCTTGAATATTTATTTCCAAAAATTGCTTGTGAAAGTTGGGTTACGATAAAAAACAACAGAGTGTGGCATGCCATGAAGCTTGAAGACCTGATCCATGAATATTTGAGCCACCATGCATGTTGTAAATGGATGTTGAAGGGAACAGAAATGAGCATACTTGGAAAGGAAATCAACAACCACCATGATGACGGATTTATTTCCTGATTTGGGTAAGCCGGTAATAAAATCCATAGAGATATCCTTCCAAATAGCAGGTGGAATCAGGAGCGTTTGTAGTGCACCTGGAGATTTGACTGTTTCTCCCTTATTGCGTTGACACACGTCACATTCATCTACAAAATTATGAATGTCCTGTTTCATACCATCCCTGAAAAAGGAACGTTTGACCCTATCATAGGTTTTGGTGAACCTGGAGTGCCCTGTTGTGGGTGTAGCATGAAGCTCAGAAAGTACTGTGGATTTAAGCCTTGATTGTTTACTTAAATACAAATAGACTTTGTATCAAAGTTCCTCATGGAGCCAAGAGTACCCTAGGGAAGCTGGAGCATTGGAAAGAAATTGCTGGATCAATTGCGAACTTTTGGGATCTTATAGCCATTCCTAGAGAACGGCTTGGAGCCAATCTGGTACAATGAATGAAAGAGAAAAAAGGGAACCTTCATCTTCATATTTTTAGGAAAGTGCATACACAACCACATTGTCTTTTCCTTTCTTATAAATGATCTCATAATCATATCCAAAGAGTTTAGTCACCCATTTTTTTTTTTTCTGGGGAGGAAATGCATTGTTCTAGAAAATACTTGAGGCTTTGATGGTCTGTCTTAATTTGGAACCATTGCCCCAATAGATAAGGATGCAATAGATCCATGACATGCAGAATAGCCAACATTTCCTTTTCATAGATAGATTTGCCCAGATTTATTTCAGATAGTTGCTTGCTGGTAAAGGCCAAGGTCAACCCCCTTGCATAAGGACAACACCAATTCCTTTCCCTGAGGCATCACATTCCAACACAAAGGTATTTGTGAAATTGGGAAGGGCGAGGAGTGGAGTGGTGCACATGGCCATCTTCAATGTTTGAAAAGCTTGAGCAATGGAGGGAGTCCAAGTGAAAGAGTTCCTTTTTAGGAGAGCAGTGAGAGGTGCTGCAATCTTCCCATAATTATTAACAAAATTGCGATAATACACTGTTAAGCCTAGAAATCCACGCAAGCTATTAAGATTGTTTGGGTGAGGCTAGTCTTGCATAGATTCAATACTTTTAGGATCCACCCTAACGCCATATTTTCCAACCAGATGACCCAAGTATTCTATTTCTGAGGTTCCAAAAGCACATTTAGACTGTTTTAGGAAAAGTTGGTGCTGAGAGAGTAGATGGAGAACTCGATCCACATTAGCAGATGGTTTTTCCAGGTTTTTCTATAGATGAGGATATCATCAAAGAAAACTAAGACAAATTGGTGGAGAAAAGGATGAAAGACATGATTCATGAGGCTTTGGAAGGTGGAGGGGGCATTCAACAAGCCAAAGGGCATGACCAAAAACTCATAGTGGCCCTCATGAGTTCTATAGGAAGTCTTGGGAATATCTGTCTCTTTCATACATATCTGGTGGTAGCTCGAACGAAGATCCAGTTTAGTGAAGAATTGGGTGCCACTCAATTCATCCAGGAGGTCATCAATGACAGGAATGGGGAATTTGTCTTTGATGGTAAGTTTGTTGAGGGCACGAAAGTTAGGAAAAATTCACCAAGAACCTTCTTTCTTCAGGAACATGACCATAGGAGACGAATAGGGGCTTGTACTAGGGCGGATAACGCCTGCATTAAGGAGTTCCTAGACCATTTTCTCAATTTCATTTTTTTGGGAAACGAGGTGACGATACAGATGGATATTGGGAGGAAGGCTTCCTAGTACAAGGGGAATGGAATTCTCATGAACACCATGGGAACGAGGGAGGCCTTGGGGAGTGGAAAATACCAATTGATGTTTAGAAAGGATGGCTTGGAGGTCTTGCAGTACCAAGGGTGTCTCTGTTGCTTGTATGACATGGAGTTTGGTGATAACACTAGAATGACCATTCTTGAGCAGCTTTTCCATGAGATGGGAACTAATGATCTTAGGTGAACCGACGGTGATGCCTTGGAACTTATATTGGTGGCCCTCCTGGTTGAATTGCATGGTTAAGTCCTTAAAATCCATGAGAATGGGACCCAAAGTCCTTAGCCAGTCTGCACCTAGCACAATGTCACAACCTCCCATGTCGATAGCAAACATATGGTATTTCAGGTGGTAGTCACCAATTTGGAGACACACATTTTCACAATGCCCTCCACATTTCATGGAACCACCATTGGCAATCATGATTTGGAAATTATTGACGACATGGATGTAGCAATGAGTTTCTTGGGCAATGCGGTGATGAATAAAATTATGGGTGCTGCCACTATCAACCAGAATGATGACCTTTCGATGCTTGATGTAACCAATTAGATTGAGGGTTTGGGGAGCGGAGAGGCCAGTGAGAGAATTGAGGGAAATGACTGGTTCTACTTCGGGAGGATCTAAGGGAGGGGTTATGTCAGTGGATTCAGGTGACTCAGACATAGAGGGAGTTTCTTCATCTTCTTCTGAAATCTCCTCGAAGATGGCCATAAAAATATTTTGTTCTTTACACTTGTGGCTCGGGAAATATTTTTCATCATAGTTATAACAAAGGCCTTTGAGTTGGCGTTCAACCATTTCATCCCGGGTCAATTTTTGGATCTTTAGTGGAGCAGAGGGAGTAGTGGGATTTACTGGTTTAGGGCGAGGGATGAAAGAGGGTTTGTGGTTTTGAGAAGATACAACCTGTTGTGCTTCTTTAGCTCTTTCGGTATCCTCCACCCAACTCTCAGGCCGAGCCATGAGGACATGGGCCCTAATTTCATCCTTGAGGCCACTGATAAAACACTCTAAAAAAAAAGCATCAGGCATGCCCTCTGTTCTAAAAGCTAGGTGCTCAAAGGAAGCCATAAAGTCTTCCACTATTCCTAATTGTTTTAGATTTTTCAAACGACCCAAATGGTTGTTGTCAGTGTCAAAGCGTTCATAAAGCTCTTCCAGAAATTGTGTCCAAGCAGTATACGCTTGACGAGAATTATTTCTCCATTGCCACCATTGCCAACGTTCTTGATCTAGATGGACAACACCATACCAGAGTTTTTCCAAGTCATCTGTAATGTTGTATAAAGATAAGTAATGTTCCATTTGGGTTACCCAACCAGTGGGGTTCGAGCCATCAAATTTGGTCACATCCACCTGCGGAAGGCGTAGGTCACGTTGAAAGTGATGGTTCTGCAAGGTATGGGAATGAGAGGAATGGTCACCTTCAGTATGTGGGTGTGAGGAAGAGGAAGGGTTATCTGTAGGGATATGCAGTTTGGTGTAGAGTGTCGAAAATACTGATTCAAGATGGGTGGTGAGGTCTTGTTTGATTTCACCCATTGAGGACTGCATGGTTGTATTGATGGTGGCAACATTGGTACTGAGTTGTTTCACTTCTTTTTGGGTCTCAATGAGACTAGATTGCAAGGTGTTGAAGCGAGCTTCCAAGTCTTGGCTACGATTATGGGCCATGAGGATGGAGGAACTGAAAAGGGGCGGGTGGGGTAAAAACGGTTTGCCGAAAAAATGATATGGATGAATGTGATAAGGGCGAAGAGATGAATCCAATGGAATAGGTCGTAAATAATGGTGAAAAAATTTCCAATAGTAGTACTCAGCCCAATAGTAGTACTCACCACAATATCTCAGGGCACTAACTAAGGAGGATAGACCATACCCTTAATTGTACTACCCGACTACCTAGGTACTAGAGAGTAACTTCCTGAGTGTTGTTCTCAATGACACTATAATAGTCAGGCGGTCGATCGGTTTATCTAAAGAGGGCTTCAGGTAATCTAGGCCTATCCGTACACAGGTGTTGTCTGATGCACTACCACTCAAAGGGGTACCAACACGGGCTACAAGGGTGGCCAACATATGTGCGCTTAAGAACCACTTGTATTTCCTACATGTACGAATCCTTCAACCGCGGGTTTATGCACGTAATGACAGATCTCTTTGGCTTAAAGACGTCGGAATACGTCTCTACCATGAACAAAATTTAACCCACACTTTCTGTCGAGGAAAGTGCTCTGATACCACTTGTAATATACCAGATATAAAATGTATGTAGAACATAAATAAAATGCTAGTAATGGCAGAATAACAACAATATAACTAGAACATTCACCACAATAACATTGAAATGATATAAGAATAACAACATAAATAACACTTTGAATCTGAAAGAAATTTTCACGAGCCTCTTCAAGGCGACAACCTCCAGTTGAGCAGAGCTCTATTATAATAATATCCAAGCTAGGTTTCTCATACCCTCGACTCCTATTTATACTAAAAAGAAGCATCTAAAGGAAGATCCTTCTAGAAGCGGAAGCTTCTATTAGGTCTTCTTACATCTGCCTTATTCTATTTTATTGAAAGGCCTTATTAATATTGACCTTTATTACATCCGAATATATTGTTCTACCTATGTGTGAGTTAGGACCCTAACATGCTGCTAGTACTTCCACCTGTAACCTAACTTCTATTCTGATCTCATATCTTCCTATGACCTTCAATCACTGGTTCTCTAAATAACTCTTTCTTTTCTTATGTGGTAATCGTACATGGGGTTGTAGGTTCTCCACTGATTCATATATGGATAGGGGTATCTGCTTCCTCATTAGATCACACTCCTCTATTCTTTCTTTAATATGTGGAACATAGTATTTATTCAAACTGCTCCACAACACAAAGATCCTCTACCTCTTCCTCATCACTCTCTAATCTCTCTCTGTTACTGATCTTTTCTTCCTATTAAACTTATACTGGAAGGGTCTGCCACTGCGCGTCGTTCCTGTCTTCTGCATAATTTCCTGGATCTCATCTTGAGCCATCATAATGGGATATTTTTCTTTACTATGCTCTTTTCTATCCATTCTTCCCTCCATCTCAGACCTTCCTCAGTGTTTCCCCTAACTCCCCCATGCACGTAGGGTAGTTTAGTTGTCTTATTCCATGGTTAATACCCCTTTATCATGCAATAATCTCTTGATCAAAGTGTACAACAATATGATGTGCCTTCCTATTGGACCCTTAAGAAACTCCTCTTCTATACTATAATACATCGACGTATCAACTGCGAACTCAGTGATATACCCCAGTACAATTTTGTCTAGCGATAAATCTAATGTGCACGTGAATTTGTTATTTACCCTTTTCAACCGTGCGATACTTTATTATTTCCACTCCACTAATATAACTCTATTTTTCATCTGGGTATCTTTCAACCATGTTATCCACTCCTGCAATAGCAAGGGAAACTCACTAAATAAACTCTCGTGTATTTCGTTGAATATGTATCTTTCCAAATATTGTCTTGGATTAATCATAGGGCTTCTATTATATTTATGGGAAAACTCTAGTTCCTAAACTGTCAACCATATTTCGATCTCTACTTTCGTTGGGTTCCAACCTAAAACCTCCCCTTTCTTATTCCTCTCACTATACTACGTGATACATCCCTCCCGATTTACTCTTCGGAGTTCCAACTAGCAACAGACCCATTTTTGGTTTACTTATGGGTTGAGCTAGGTTCTAACTACAGGATTACCAACAACCCTTCGACCATCGGTCCTTATGGATACCAGAAGGAAACACAAATTGATGGAGTGAATTGTGCACTCTCACCTGAGATGGATTCTATCGGTGGTTGCAGGACTCAGATGTTTGCAACCATGGGATGGGTTGTGTTTCTCTCTCAGAGGCATTGGATCTACTCATTGTTAGCCCTCAATTCCTCATTAGATCTTAGTTCATGCCAATAACACACTAATATTCCAAAAATACTCCATTAACCATTATATACGCATGTATTCCATGATATATATTCATCTACTGTACCATAAGATTCATATCTAAACACTTCATCCAAGTGAATAGTGGTGGCCACCCACCTGTTCCACCTGACTCCCCTTTTCATCTTTTATTGCAACACGTTCTTCTGTAATTCTTTGTAATTGTGGTTTCTACACTTACGGGGCTATCAGAATCCCTACAGATAGTCCAAGTGGATAATGGTGGCCTCCCACCTAATCCAACTTGATTATTTTGTATGTTTGCATGTTAGCACATCTTGTTGTACTTCCAGGTCCGTTTTGGGGTGCTAAAAAATGTTGTTTGGCTCACCATAGTCAAACTGTAGGTGAAGCCAGAATCTAATGGTGTAATGCCTAGTTCTCTAAACTACCTTTCCAAGAGGCTATCACGCGCCTAAAACAGATATTGTATGCAAAACTTACGACCCCGGGAAGTTAATCTACTAACTTACATAAACGGGGCCCACATGACTTTTGGCGTTTCATGTCTAGGGTTCTGAAATTCGTGTTTATCATAAAAAGGCCTTCAAAGCTTCATTGTAATCTTCTTCTTGCGAATAAACGTAGCCATCACATATCTTCTCAGAGATAAAGATGCCACCATTCTAACAAGTCTTGCACTCTGTATTTTTATAGTCTCTTTACAATTCTTTCATTAATAGAAATCAAGTATTGTTGTATTTCTCTGTTTCTCGCAATTTTCATGAGTATTTCATTGTAATATATCTTCTTTCGTTTTGTTCCAAAAAATAATATGGATTAGTGGTATCAGAGCAGGCTTCTCTTGATCATTTCTCAGCGCATGTCCCTGACAAGTTCCGAGTATAGCCAGTTGGGTCTCGAGTTTGTCTCTCTTGAGGACAAAAACTCTCGCATGCCCAAGAAACCCTCGATGGTGGTAGAAAAGAAAAATGGCAGGGAAAAATATTCTATTAACCTGTTGCTTGAGAAATCTCTTGTGTAACAGACATGGATGATTTTAGGGGCTAAATTTTTCTCATGGGCTAATTTTCCATGGCTTTTCCAAAAACAAGATTCGCTATTTTAAAAATGATTCGCCCAAATTCTATAGGATAAAATTATTTTGCCTTAAAAATCTCCAAAATTTTATAAAAACTATATAAAATCCTTAGAAATTTGAATATTTTTACAAAAATATTGTCAAACATTTATAGTTGGCATATGAAGGATTAGTAAGATTCGCCAAGGTTTCTACATTTTAAAATAAATTTCCATATTTGAAATCATCCCTAGTAACAGAGGGATGAAATGATGGAGAATTTTTCACACATCCTTCAACTCCTACTGATAGAAACAATCAGATCTTCATGAAGCAACCATTTTGGAGGAACTTCTCCCTTCAAGCTACAAGTTAATTTTGATATTCCCATATTTGAAGGTTAGATAGATGCAGATTACCTAGAAAAATGGCTAAATCTGTTAGAAGGTTATTTCTTTGTTCAAAAATTTTCTGACAGGGAAAATATCATCTTTACACTCCTCAAGGCTCTCCCCCATGTCAAAAATTGGTGGGGAAATTACTGGGAGAAAATTTCCACAGAGGAATCTGGAATATATGGGGTCAATCCCACTTCGTATTTTTTTGTGGATGTGTTCAAATAAAAATACTCTCCTATTGATAACTATTAATACCAGTACATGAGATGGACCACACTACGACAAGAGATGAGCGAAACAGTGTCGGAGTTCAAAAATAATTTCCATACCTTGCGCACCAAGATGGGTATCAAATACTACGAGCGACATCTAGTTTTGAAATATCGTGGGGATCTACATAGGTACATCCAAATCGAAATGGATTTCTTGAACATCTCATCATTGGGAGCTGCCTATCGATATGTTGTCAAATTTAGGTGCATAAATTTAGGCACTGGAACAAATGGGAATTCAGGTCTGTAAATATGACCCTAACCAACAGCCTCTAGACAACTAGCCTAAGACAAAGGACAAAAAGGGAAAAGTCAAGATGAATAATGACACTGGGAAGTGGTGTGAATTCCATAAAATCTTCTTGCACAACACCGATGAATGTCGCTCGAAATAGTCATTGGTCGTCGAGGTCAAAGACACGGAGCTGAAACCTGATTCAGAATCCGATCCAGAATATTTTGAAAATAGACAGATCATCGACACTAATCCCACTGCTACTATCACGACCAAAACAATTTATCTAAAAGAACCAGTAGATCCTGAAGAGGGGGAGTTCCTCTTCCATTCATAGATGTGGGTGAAGGGGATATGATTGCATTTCATTGTTGATAACGACAACCTGATGCAAGGGAATCATCAACCACAACCACATGGGATGAAATATCAGCTCTTAGCATGCCTTTCGAGTAAAATTTTAAATTTTTAAAGATGGCGCATCTCAGAGAACTTCTGAGTAAAAGATGAATCAGAGAAGTTAATGGGAGGAGGTTGAAATATCACATCAAAACCAAAAGAGATCAGATTGTCCTTTTGTTATTTTATTTTAGCATGGATATGAAGAATCACCTGAAATCATTTCTCATAGACGTTTATGTAATAATACTTAAGTAGTTGTAGAATTTAATTTCAATCGGGTAGGTAGTTGTAGGAAAGTCAAGAGGACCTTTTATATAAGTAGGTGCATTGTATACCTAAATAAGGTTAGTTGTAGAATAGAAGATAGTGGTTACTGAATGTAAGTTTTTTTTAGGCGATGGCCATTTTACATTAGAGTGAATATAACAGAGGGATATTGACTCAATGCATAGTGTCACTATTGTTTACAGTTCCCCTGTTATTTTTTGTTTTCATGAATGAATGAGTTATGCTATTGAAAGTATGGGACCGTGAAGAACTTGAATAAGTTTAATTGTTTCTCTTCATTGAGTTTATGCAAGGTGTGAATACAATCTACAAGGGGTGCATTGATAGAGTCTGTTTCAACTCATAATCTTAGAAGCGATAGCGTGAAACTTCCATGGAAAAGAGTGAAAAGGGGACTACGACAAGGTATGCGCAGTCGCCCACAAGAAGCTAAGTCTTGCGTAAGAATTTTTTGCAAGGAGTGCACCGATTGGAAGTTCAACCAAGTGTCGAGGTAACCCTCTGAGGAGTCAAAGGGTCCGAGAGATAAATCTCAAGAGAGATAGCAGGGATAAATTTTCATACGAAACAAAGTTATGAAGGTTTCACGAACCATTGACTAAGATCCCTCATATCCCAAATAGAGGAAGTGGATTGTGGCCATCATATCCAGAAGGAAACTTGTCGACAGATCATGTAATTGAGGTGAAATCATTCCGGGAGGAAACCAACATGGGAAGTTTTATACTTCCAAAGGCCGAGGTCCCGAAGTGGGATAGAGTCATTGATTTGAGGTGGATACATGGAACATGATCCAAAGCTTCGGGTACGAAATACTCTATGGGAGAGAAGAGGTCAAAAGTGTCTAACTCCTGAAGCATGGAGTTCCGAAGTGAATCTCGATCATTGATCGTGGACAAGGCCAGGAACGTTGATCGAGTCTTGGTTGAAAACCCTGAAGTTGCAAAGCGCCATGAGGTTAAGCCCTGATTCATAGCCCCAGGTCACAGGCGAGGAAGGAGTTAGTGCCGGCTTGTGTAGGATTTGAGAAAAGGTGCTAAGAAGGAAAGACTCATGGATAATCGTCGACCACATATCAGGAGAATCGACGGTGAGGAGCCATTGCAGGGAGAGGAAAAAAAATTAATGGTCGCGCTAGTTCGTAGCCTGCAATTTTCCAGTGCCATTGATCTTGATGAGACAAGATATCAATGAGAACGATTCAAAATAATATTGAGCTAGAACTTTTTCGATTTCAAGGAAATAACTCTTCTATAAAGGGCAAGTACATTGACAACCCACAATTTCTGTGAACTGTCGATCGACGAACAAATCGGTGATGATCAGATCGTGACCATGAAAAACCCTGACGATGATAACACGACCTATGTTTTTTCGAAGTTTGAGACCAGTAAGGTTCCCGAGAGTTGATCTAGCTTGAGAACGTCTAACGATCCTTAACCAGGAGGTTGAGCGACCCTGAGGGAGAGTAGGGGGGGTTTGCGTCAAGTGGTATCATAGCCATCATGAACTCAAAGTTGTACTCTGTGAGTGAGAAACAATCAGCACAATGCCACCAAGTAGATACATGGAGCTGCCTGTAGCTAATCAAGCTATTGAAATGGAAATGAGGGAACTGCATGTAAGGTTGGAAGAAATGGAAGCAGCGCAGAGAAGAGCACATGACGTTGGAGACGTTAGGGAGGAAGAAAGTGAAGAGATAGAGGTTGAATAAGCTAAAGGGGGAGATGTTGTCAAATAACGCTTACTAAAAGTTGTTTTGAAGTTGGGAGCTAGAGCAAAGATATACGTCCCAATATATGAAGGAAATCCAAATGTTGAAGAGTTGTTGGACTGGATAAGGTCCATGGACAAGTATTTCAATTATGAATATGTCATTGAGCACAAGATGGTGAGACATGTTGTCACCAGACTTAAGGGAAATGCAACATTGTTGTGGGACGAACTGTGGGTTTATAGGAGGAGAAAAGGAAAACAAAATATTAAGAGTTGGGATAGGATGGTAGCCAAACAGAAGGCTAAGTTCATGCCCAAGGATGATCATATAAATATATTCAGGATGATACAGAACCTGAGACAGAAGGGAATGACAGTGAAAGAGTACAGAGAAGAGTTTTACAAGATGAACATTAGGACTGGACAGAGGGAGAGAGATGAAGAGAAAGTTTCCAGGTACATAAATGGACCAAGATATGAAATCTAGGATGAAATCAACATGGTGTCGGTGAGGAAATTAGAGGAGGCATATCGATATGCATTGAACACAGAGGAGAAGTTGGCCAGAAAAAAATCCAACGAGGCAGGGGTAGAAGCCTGAACAAAGGTAAAGGAGTTTCCCATGAAAACACACATAATCCCAAGGGTGAGGATGAGATAACCCACAATCACTCAGAAAGAGGAGGAAGCTCTAGAGGGAGACATCCTAGTGGAAGACATTATCTTTCCAGAGGAAGAGGAATAAGCAGAAGAGGATAGATAATGTTATACATGTGGAAAACTAGGACACAAGTCTTGGAAGTGTCCCGAGAAAAAGAAAAAAAGAGGAGGTGAAGCTCACATTTCAGAAGCACATAAAAGGAATGTTGAAGAAGAAGGTGCATAGGATGGAAAATCTCTGATGTTGAGGAAGGTTCTCTTGAAGCCAGAACCAGAAGTTGAAAAACTAGTGCAGAGGAATAGTTTGTTCAGGATAACTTCCAAGACTAAAGATAGAGTATGGAAGGTGATAATTGACAGTGGGAGCACTAATAATCTAGTATCCACAGAGATGGTGGAGAAATTTGTAATATCCCCAAGGACGAGCCCCAGTTGTTTTTATAAATTGTAAACATGGTCTGTATGCTGGTGCATTGAGTGTTGATAAGTTGGTGGGCTTATGTGTTTATTAGGCCGGAGAGCCTAAGTGTTAAAGGCCAAGAGCCTGATTTTGTATATGTAACTATGAAGATAATTAATAAAATATAAACATTGATGCATGAAGACCGACCATGAAGAAAGAGTGATGCGGGACTAAGCTTCCAGAAGCTTGGGTAAGGGAGGAGGCTAAGTGTGTGGGCCTAGCAGATAAGCTAGGGGGCTTACCTCTAAAGGGGATAATAATTTATTATTATTTCCTAAAGCCTTAGGTGGACAATTGACCAAGTGTTGTCCTAAGTTATTTGAAAAGGAATGTGTGCAAAATGGAACACATGCAGCTCTAGGAAGACAAGTGTCGACCTGGGCGAATGCAGTTAAAAGATGAAGCGTCAACGGTGTTGGGGGTTCATGGGTCATTCTTCCATCCTCCGCCTCAATTCTCCCACCATTCTTTCATCCAGAGCGTGAACCTGAAACCTCCATGATCGCCCTCCTCATTGATTCCTTGTCATGCACCCTAAAACCCATGGACTGAGTCATGTCTCCTGTGAAGTCTGAGCACCTTGTAAATTCCTGATCCGTGTTGTGTATTAGTGTGGACCGTTGTTGTTTATGGATGTCTATACCCAATTTCCTATTTCTTCTGTCACCCGTGAGTTAACTGAATGTTGTTTTTGTTTCTTTTATCTTTACCTTGCGAGAATTGAGTGGGAACTGGTTGAAGAAACGGGTTGTCAGGCCTTTGGTTGAAGAGGCAGGTTGTTAGGCATGTGAGCAGATCTCTCCAGGAGAGAGATTTTGTTGGGAAGTGGTTTTCTCCCAGAGAGAGTCTAGAACCAACTACAAAGCTCTGAGAATTCCTGATCTGACATCTTGTCGAGACCCTGAGTGCGAGGTGAAGTAGTTGATGGACTATGTGACAATGAAGGTGTATAATCCCTGGTGGAACATGCATGTGGGGAATGAGAGTCCGTGAGTAGTGGGCGTAAGACGGCTCCTAGAGAGAATCCTTTCAGTTTCATTGTGTAGTTTTCCTATAACCCTAGCCTAGTCTAGGATTCCCTTACCCTGGGTGGAGCTTAGTCCCAGCTCAAGGGTGACCCACTGCTAAGTGTGATGAGTAGCATGGTCTAAGGTTGGGAGGTTCATGGAAGGTCTGCACGTAGTTGGTGGATTTACTCTAGCTAAGATATAAGTATCATTTATTTTCTTAATTATGTATTTTATGCATTTTTGTGATGCTTGAATGTTATCATGTATTATGTTGCATATATGAATTATTGTCTATTACATTTGGATATGTATGGTAGAAGTAACTCTGTGTTATGTGTTTTATTTCGATTAAAATTTATATTATATATTTATATCTAAATGTTTCGCGTGGTAGTGTTACTTTTCCTGTTGAATGGTCAAGGACGTTACAATTTGGTATTGCAACTAAGTCAGAGCTGAGTAGTGCCATTGCCCGGTACTTTTGGTGGCTGGGGATGTTACAAATTGGTATAAGAACCAAGGTTTCAACACTGAGCTTGAATGTGATGGTTAAGTGGCCATTGGACCCAAGGTTTCAAGAGGAAATTTTGTCTGGAGGACCAATTTCGAACCCCAGAACCTTCCTGAGTGCCAAGAAGTTACCTTGGCCCTATTACGAAGCTCAAGAGGAATAGTGGTATCGTAAAACCATGAGAGAAGTGGTGTTGGACCATGGAGTAATGTGGACCTTAGGATCTATTCGAAAGGAACGAAAATCCCTTACGACTGTCATATCTAGGGAAGTTGAAGAGGAGTTAAACCAAAATCCCTTCAGACTTCACTACTTCAGTGAAGTTGGATGCCAGAAACAAGAGAAGGGGTGAAGCCTAAAGATCCGAAGTGGATCTACATTGTAGATATCAAGAGGATAGCTCCATTGTTGGATCAAGAAAAGGTTAAAAGGTCAAACGCAGTTGTGAAGGGAGAAATCTCCCAAAGATCCGAAGCAGTGATTCATGATGACGTCACTTGGATGGACATGGACACATGGGATGTGTGCCACATGTCAGTGGGTTTAGAACCCATCGAAGGTTGAAATTCCATATGGAACATGACGTGTGACACCCATATGATTGGGCCACGAGTCAGTTACTAGTATTCTGCCACATGGCACTCTATATGAGCGTGGTTAGTGGGACCCGAGGTTACATAACAAACTTAAACGTCAGAGGAACCACACTAGCATTGATGACGATACATCAAGATCGAGGGCCATGAGGCATTGCGGGAACCCAAGTTTCACGGGAGTTAATTCTCCAAGGTGGTCCCACAATCCAAACCATGGTTTCCTTGAGGGGTTATGTGTCAATGTCAGAAGAATTACGGGATGAAAGGCGGGTTACTCCAAACCATCATTGCATGCCCCCGCAATTGGAAGAGCACTCAGTGATGTGACATAATGACGTCACCAAAGGTGATTGGGAATGTTCAAAGATTAACAGTTTGGGATGCATGGATGTGAAATCCTCCGAAGTCCTGAAGCTTTGAAGTTCTGGAGCTCATACGCTTGATATTCCATAGTGGGTATCATCCAGTGGATGTTGGGTAGTCGTGGACTATTGATCCACCCTACTTCACGAGTTCGTTAATTTGGAACTAAGAGAGTCTATTGTGATTTATTATGAAGACTTCAGAACCCAAATTCTTGATTAAGTGCTTATCGATCTAGCGCTTGGTCACAACCCATGGTCACAGGGGTTGGGGTTAAGAGAAAAGGGATGAGGCCTGAAATTGTTATAGAGCCGAGCAGAGCTAAGAAAAATCATGAAATATGAACATTTCTTAAAACAGATTGGCTTATGAATACTGTGAGAATTTTTAAGGACTAATGATCTAAAAAACTTCAGTTGACTGCACATCGTGTTTGCAAAGTTTAATGAGTGTTATAATTGAACTGAATTTCCACTCAGTGCAGAGAAATGGAGGAGGAACACAATTCTTCTAGTTAAAGGAATGAAGTAAAGGAATGGATGAACATTTGGTATTTGAAGGATCGAACTCCAATGGGCATGGAGAATAAATAAATAAGGAAGGGTATCTGATGAAAATCTTTGATCAATTGCATAAATATGCCTAGACTAACCGAGAAGATAACAAGAAGCTCATGAAAGCTAAGGAATAACAGGGATAATTCAACTTAAAGTTGATGAATATTTTGGAGAGAATATAAAATAAGGTGGATAAGGAGAGTGACTCAAGAAAATCAGGGAGTCACAAGACCCCTGAGAGGAAAAAAAGATCAAGAAGTGTTAGTAGAGAAATGGAGGAGGAACATAATTCTTCTAGTTCAGAGAATGAAGTAAAAGGAATGGATGACCATCTGGTATTTGAAGGATCGAACTCCAATGGGCATGGAGAATAAATAAATAAGGAAGGGCATATCATGAAAATCATTGATCAATTGCAGAAAGATTCCTAGACTAACCGAGAAGATAACAAGAAGTTCATGAAAGCTAAGGAATAACAGGGATAATTCAACTTAAAGTTGATGAAGATTTTGGAGAGAATAGAAAATAAGGTGGATAAGGAGAGTGCCTCAAGAAAATCAGGGAGTCACAAGACCCCTGAGAGGAAAATAAGATGAAGAAGTGTTAGCAGGAATCAGCGTCACTCCCCAAAGAAGTCCAATAAGGAGGCACATAGTAGTTCAAGCCCATCTCCTACCAGAAAGCACAGGAGATCCAGAGTGAATGAGATGAAGGTCAAAATGAACAAGATTAAGCCTCCTACATTTGATGGAGAGCAAAAGAAGGAGAAAGATGTCGAGACATGGTTTCTTTCCATGAGGAAATATTTCCAACTGTAGAATTATTCCTCTCATGCCGAAGGAATAATTGTAATGTATCAACTGAAAGGAAAAGCATCTATGTGGTGGGATCAACTGGTGCAGGTGCAACACATTAAAGAGAAGGATATTAACTGGAAATAATTGAAGAGTTATTTCAAAAACAAACACTTGAGTAAAATATACTATGACAAAAAGATGAAAGAGTTCTTTGAACTCAAGTTGGGTAGCATGAACATTGATGAATATGAACGAAGGTTCTTGGAGTTGTTGAAATATGTTCCCTTTATCAAGGATGAGACTGTCAAGATTCAAAGGTATCTGAGTGGACTTTCACCTTCCATCGGTGAAAAGATCCATTATGATGACCCTAAGACTATGGAAGAGACTATAAGGAGAGAAAATTTCTTATGTGAACGACCAAGAGAAACTCCTACTTTTCAGAAGGCTTGGGATGCCAAGAAGAAGGGAAACAAACCTCCCTTTTTCAAAAACAGTCCTCAAGGGCAGCCATCATTTAGAGAGCTGAGAACGACTGACATAGGGGGACAAAGGCTGAGGCAGACACCCATTCAGTGTTGGGGCTTTGAGGGAAACCACAATTATAGAGATTGTCCCCACAAAAATGGCAAAGTGAGAGTTGTCCATAATGTTCAACAAGTTTAAATAGTGGAGGACATGGGCAGTAGAATACCAAGAATCTATGCAGCCCTGGACAACAAGTAAGAAGAATATCAATCACACATGATTGAAGTGTAAAGTATGATAAACAACCATTCCTTTACTATTTTAATTGATTTAGGGGCTAGCCATAGTTATATAGATCCTAGGGTGGTGGAAGGTTTGCAATTGTCAAAAAGAAAACATGGAAAATCTTGGTTAGTGCAGTTGGTTACAAGAACCAAGACAAAGGTTACAAAATTGTTTAAATCATGTCCAATGGACATGAATGGACTAAGTACTAAGGAATACCTAAATATGTTACCTTTAGGTTCTTATGATTGCCTAATTGGTATGGACTGGTTGGACCAACACCATGCCATCTTGGACTATCATAACAAGGCATTCACTTACCTGGATGAGGAAGGAAATTGGAAAATAGTTCAAGGAATTCCCAAAGTTGTGGCTATCAAAGAAATTTCAACAATGCAGCTGAAGAAGTGCTACAGAAAAGGATGTCAATTATTTGCAGACCATGTGGAGGAAGAATCTAAGGATGAGGTATCAAAGATTGAAGACCATGCAGTATTAAAAGATTTTGAGGATGTATTCCAGGAGGTACTAGGACTAACCCTGAAAACAAATATTGACTTCTCTGTAAACTTGATGCTTGGATTAGCTCCAGTGTCAAAAGATCCTTACAGAATGAATATGCTAGAGTTGAAAGAATTGCAGTTGCATCTTGAAGAGCTACTGAAGAAGGGGTATATATGCCCAAGTGTGTCACCTTGGGGTGCCTCTGTCCTATTCGTGACAAATAAGTATGGGACATTGATATTGTGCATCAATTTTAGACAGTTAAACAAAGTGACTATTAACAACAAGTATCCTCCGTCGAGGATCGATGATCTCTTTGACTAATTGAAGGATGCTAAGATATTTTCGAAAATAGATCTTAGATCAGGATATCACCAAGTAAGAATAAAGGATGAAGACATCAGAAAGACCACCTTCATAACAAGGTGTGGTCATTATGAATTCATAGTGGTGCCATTTGGGTTGTCGAATGCACCTGTTGTTTTCATGTGTTTAATGAATGGTGTATTCAGGGAATATCTAGACAAGTTTGTCATATTATTTTTGAATGACATCCTAGAGTATTCCAAGTCAGAGGAAGAGCATGAACAACATCTGAAGATGGTGCTGCAAATGTTAAGAGAGCAACATCTTTATGCCAAGTTGAGCAAGTGCTCATTTTATCAAAAGCAGGTCCATTACTTGGGGAATATCATTTCAAAGGACGGGATAGTTGTGGATCCTGAGAAGATAGAATCCATCAGAGAATAGTCAGTGCCTAAGAATGTGACGGAAGTCACATCCTTTATGGGTCTAGATGGTTATTACAGAAGGTTCATTGCAGGGTTCTCAAGGATATCTCACCTTATCACTTCCTTACAAAGGAAGGAGAAGAAGTATCAGTGGACTGAAGAATGTGAGAGAAGATTCCAGCGATTGAAGAAGATGTTTACCAGTGCTCCAATCCTAATTATTGTAGATCTGAATGAAGATCTTGTAGTGCGCACATATGCATGCAAAGAAGGATTGGTAGGAGTCCTTGGCCAAAATGGATTTGTAATATGTTATGAGTCGAGGAAATTTAAATAGCATGAAAAGAACCATGAAACTCATGATTTGGAGTTGGAGGGTATTGTTCATGCTCTAAAGAAATTGAGGCATTACCTCATGGGAAGGAGGTTTGAATTGAGGATAGACCATAACGGTCTGATGTATTTGTTTGATCAACCAACCTTAAATGATAGGCAGAGTATATGGTTAGAATTCCTTTGTGAATATGACTTTGATATGAAGCATATCAAAGGGAAAGAGAACAAAGTGGTTGATGCACTCAATAGAAGAGTGCATGAACTACATGCTATAGCCATTATCTTGTACCAAACTGATATTAAGGGAAGAATTTTGGAAGTTGCAAATGTAGATTTGTAGTACAGAGATTTGATATCAAAGCTATAGCAAGGTAAGATGCCACAAAAAGTGGAGAATTATAAATTGGAAATTGACAGAACACTTCTGTACAAGAACAAAATTTATGTACCTAACATCCAGGAATTGAAACTTATGATTTTGAAAGAAATTCATAATGTGCCTTATGTTGGGCACCCTGGATATCAAAAAAATATGGTAGCAATAAAGAGCCATTAATTTTGGCCAGGTATGAAGAAGAAAATTAGAGAATACATTGCCAGATGTAAGGAATGCCAAAAGGTTAAAGTTGAGAGTAGACATCCAATAGGGTTGCTATAGCCTTTACCCATTCCTGAGTGGAAGTGGGAAGTGGTGGCAATGGATTTCATCATAGGATTTCCCAGAATAAGCAAGCAACATGATTCAATCATGGTGGTGGTGGAAAAGATTATGAAAGATGCCCATTTTATTCCACGAAAGAATACTCACAAGGAAGCTAACATTGTTGATATTTTTATGAGGGAAATAACATGATTGCACTGTATTCCCAAGACAATTGTGTCCAACAAAGACCTGCAAATCACCTCAAAATTATGGAAAGGGTTATTCAAGGGGTTCATAACGAATCTAAACTTCAGCACAACCTATCATCCTGAGTCTAATGGGCAGATAGAGCAGGTGAATCGAGTAATAGAATACATACTAAGGATGTATGTCATGGAGAAACCATCTAAATGGGAAGACTACCTACACTTGGTAGAATTTGCCTACAACAATGGGTATCAAGCATCACTGAAGATTATCCCATTTGAATCACTTTACGACAAAAAAATGCAACACTTCAATAAGCTGGGATAACCCAGCTGATAGAGCAGTGGTTGGGCCAAAGTTTCTCAAGGAAATGGAAGAGAAAATGCTAAAAATTAAACAAAAATTGAAGGCTTCCCAAGATAGGTAGAAAAATTATGCTGATAAGAACATAACCGACAAAGAGTTTAAAGTGGGTGATCATGTTTTCTTGAAATTCAAAACCAACAGAAGTTCCCTGAAGTTGGGAAACTGTTTGAAGTTGACAGCCATATTTTGTGGGCCATTTGAAATCCTAGAAAGGATTGGACCCATTGCATATATGCTTGCATTACCTACATCCATGACTATACATAATGTGTTTCATGTTTCATTTCTTAAGAAATATATACCTGATGCTAATCATGTTATTGATTGGAATGTGATTTAGGTGGAGCAAGAAGGCATCTTGCAAGTGCATCTTGTGCGCATATTGGACCAGACGAGAAAAAATCTTCGAAATTGAGCCATAGGGTTTATAAAGTTCTAGTGGACTTGGTATGGTCTTGAGGACATGACATTGGAGCATGAGGATGCTATGGAGGTAGAATACCCACATATTTTTGAAGATTTTGAAAATGTTGTTGATGTTGTGTAAAGAGTTGCACTGAGGACAGTGAAAAAATAAGGGGAGGGGATTATAATATCCCCAAGGACAAGCCCTAGTTGTATTTATAAATTGTAAAGATGTTTTGTAGGCCAGTGATCCGAGTTTTGATAATTTGGTGGGCTTATGTGTTTATTAGGACGAAGAGCCTAAGTGTTAAAGGCCAAGAGCCTAATTTTGTATATGTAACTATCCAGATCATTAATAAAATATAAACATCGATGCGTGCAGACCGATCACAAAGAAAGAGTGATAGGGGAATAAGATTCCACAAGGTTGGGTAAGGGAGGAGGCTAAGTGTGTGGGCCTAGGGGATAAGCTAGGGGGATTACATCTAAAGGGAAACACATCCAGCTCTAGGAAGACAACTGTTGAACTGGGCGCATGCCATTAAAAGCTGAAGCGTCATCTCTATTGGGGGTTCGTGGGTCATTCTTCCATCCTCAACCTGATTTCTCCCACCATTCTTCCATTTGAAGTTTGAAACTGAAGCCTCCATGATCGACCTCTGCATTTATTTCTTGTCACACACCTTGAAACCTGTGGACTGAGTCGTGTCTCCTATGAAGTTTGAGCACACTATAAATGCCTATGTCATGTTGTGTCTTAGTGTGTACTGTTGTCCTTTGTGGATGTCTATACCCAATTTCCAATTGCTTTTGTCACCCGTGAGTTAACCAAATTTTGTTGTTGTAGTTGTTATACTTAACTTCTGGGAATTGAGTGGGAACTAGTTGAAGAAGCGGGTTTTTAGGCCCGTGGTTGAAGAGGAAAGTTGTCAGGCCTATGAGTAGCTCTCTCCAAGAGAGAGATTTTGCTAGGAAGTGGTTTTCTCAAAGAGAGAGTCCAACACCAGCTACAGAGCTCTAAGAATTATGGATTCGACCTGTTGTCAAGACCCTGAGAGGGAGGTGAAGCAGCCGATGGACTATTTGACAGTGAAGATGTATACTCCCTGGTGGAATAATCATGTGGGGACTGAGATTTCGTGAGTAGTGGGTGTAAGAAGGCTCCTGGAGAGATTCCTTCTGGTTTCACTGTGCATTTTTCCTATAACCTCAACCTAGTATAGGATTCAATTGCCTTGGGTGGAGCTTAGTCCCAGCTCGGGGGTGACCCACTACTGAGCGTGATGAGAAATGTGGTCTAATTCTGGGAGGTTCGTGGAAGGTCTGCACATAGTTGGTGGATTTACTCCAGCTAAAAGATAAGTATCATTTATGTTCTTAATTATGTATTTTATGCATGTTTTGTGATGCTTGAAGGTTATCATGTATTATTTTGTGTATATGAATTATTGTCTATTACATTTGAATATGTATGGTAGAAGTAACTATGTGTTATGTGTTTTATTTCGATTAAAATGCATGTTATATATTTATATGTGAATGTTCTGTGTGGTAGTTTTACTCGTCCTGTTGAATGGTTAGGGATGTTACAGTTTGGTATCGCATCTAAGTCAGAGCTGAGTAGTGGAATTTATTGACACTGTTGGTGGCTGAGGATGTTACAAAATTGGATCTGTAGACAACTGCACATTAAAATCCATATAAGGTCTCATGGTTGCAAAAAGGACACCAGGTAATGGTAACTAAAAAATGCCCTGTTGAATTTAAAATAGGTGGATATAGAGATGAGACTCTATGTGATGTAATCCCCATGGATGTATGTCATGTTTTGTTGGGAATACCATGGAAGTTTCAAAGGAATGTCATTCATGATGGGAAAAAGAACACTTACACTTTGGAAAAGAATGGCAGGACACACATGTTGTTGCCAATAGAGGAGAAGAAAGTGAAGGAAGAATCTGTCACAAGCATACTTCTCATGAGTGGGAAGGAACTCCTGAGTGCAGTTAAGAAGGAACATGAGATGTATTTTGATGTGGTGAGGATACCTAGAGTTGTCCTTACAAGTACTTCTATGGATGATCTGCCTGAAGAAGTTCAAGAGTTGTTGAGGAATTTCGCTAACATAGTAGTGGATGAGTTTCCTAACTCATTGCAACCAATAAGAAGTATCAACCATCATATTGAATTGATACCAGGAGAAAGCCTTCCGAAAAAAGAAACATACAGATTGACACCTTAAGAGAATGAGGAGCTAAAGAAACAAGTCCATGAATTATTAGACAAGGGTTTGGTTAAAGAAATCTTGAGTCCATGTGTAGTACCAACTGTGTTAGGTCTAAAGAAAAATGGATTATGGAGAATGTGTATAGACTTAAGATCGATAAACAAAATCACCATCAGGTACATATTTCCTTTTCCTAGGATGGATGACTTAATGTCTTTCTTAAGTGGAGAATTTTTTTTTTTCAAAGATAGATATGAAAAGTGTATATCACCAGATAAGAATGAGAGAAGGTGTTGAGTGGAAAACAACCTTTAAGACAAATGCGGGTTTGTATGAGTGGCTTGTTATGCCATTTGTCTTAACAAATTCCCAAGTACTTTTATTATAATGATAAATGAAGTATTGAAGGATTTCATTGGTAATTTTGTGATTGTATATCTGGATGATATAATGGTCTTTAGTAAAACTGAAGAAGAGCATTTCAGACATCTGACATTAGTGATGACTAGACTACAGTAGGAGAAGTTGTTGATAAATTTGAAGAGGTCCTCTTTTATGATGACATAACTCATTTACTTGGGTTTTGCGATATCTTCAAATGAATTGAATATGGATCTTGAGAAGGTCTGAGCAATGAAAGAATGACCATCACCAAGGAGTATGTTTGAGGTGAGAAGCTTCCATGGATTATCCAGTTTCTATAGGAATTTCATTAGAAATTTCAGTGGGATTTGTGCACCAATGATGGATACAATGAAGAAGAGACACAAGTCTTTTAAATGGACAGAATAAGCTGAGAAGAGTTTCAATATATTGAAGCAGAATATAACAGAATGACCAATTCTGGTCTTGCCAAATTTTTGGAAAACATTTCAAGTAAGGTATGATGCAAGTGGAGTTGCAATTGGAGTAGTTTTGAGACAAGACAATAGGCCTGTTGCATATTTTAGTGGGAAGCTGAATGAGACTAAGGGAAAGTACTCCACATATGACAAAGAATTTTATGCCATAATTCAAGCCTTGAAGAAATGGAGGAACTACGTTGTTCCAAAGGAATTTGTCTTGTATAGCGATAACCAAGATTTACAATTCATAACCAGACAGGATAAGTTAACCAGAGACATGCTAAGTGGATAGAGTTTATGCAAAATTTCACTTTCATCATTAAACATGTTTCTAGTAATGCTAACAATGTTGTTGATGCATTGAGCATGAGATGTTTAATTCTACATGAATTTCAGGTCAAGACCTTAGGGTTTGAACACCTTAAGGATATGTATTGTGATAATCCAGATTTTATGGAAGCATCTTAAGCATGTGCAAATCATATGCTCAGAGATAGAATCCAGTGGATAGGGTACATGATTCAATATGGATTCTTGTTTAAAGGTTGTCAATTGTGCATACCAAGGTGCCCGATGAGGGAAAGTCTGCTGAAGGAAAACACAATGGAGGTCTAACATGACATTTCGACCATGACAAGACATTCACACAATTGAACAACTCATACTATTGGCTAGGTGTGAGAGAAGAGGTGAAAAAGTTTGTGAAAAAATGTAATATTTTCCAGTATGCAAAAGGAAAGAAACAAAACACTAGATTGTATCACCCATTTCCCATTCTAGATAGGCCTTGGGATGTAATAAGCATGGATTTTTAGTTGGGATTGCCAAGAAACAAGAGGGGAAGTGATTCCATATTTGTTGTTGTTGATAGATTTTTAAGGATGACACACTTTATCCCATGCTAGAAGACTAGTGA
This sequence comes from Picea engelmannii, assembly GCA_009831015.1. Classification (NCBI taxonomy): domain Eukaryota; kingdom Viridiplantae; phylum Streptophyta; class Pinopsida; order Pinales; family Pinaceae; genus Picea; species Picea engelmannii. The sequence continues at coordinate 23,746 of ML831630.1, read as the reverse complement.
TGAAACACATTTTGCGAATTTGTTTTTCAAGGAAGTTGTGAGACTTCATGGATTTCCCAAGAGCATTGTCTCAGATAGAGACACTAAATTTGCTGGTCATTTTTGGAGAACATTATGGAAGAAGCTAGGGACAAAACTATCTTTTAGTTCAACATATCACCCTTAGACAGATGGACAAACTAAGGTGGTAAATAGGATTTTAGGAAATTTTCTAAGAAGTTTGGTCACTAAACATCATAGACAGTGGGATCAAACTCTGTCACAAGCAGAGTTTGCATATAATAATTCACCAAACATAAGTACAGGAAAAATCCCATTCCAGATAGTCTATGGGATGATTCCAAGAGGGGTATCAGAGTTGAGAGACATGGAGAAGAGTGAATTCATAAATGTTGGAGCATAAGAATTCACTGCAGAAATATAGAAGCTTAATGATTAGATCAAGGAGAAGTTACAAAACAACAATCCAGAGTATAAACATGGAGTTGATCAACACAGAAGAGAACTTCAATTTGAAGTAGGGGATCAAGTTTTAGCACACTTGAGGAAGGAAAGGTTCCCAAGAGGAACATATAACAAGATGAAGTTGAAGAATATTGGACCATGCAAGATCCTAAGAAAATTTGGTGACAATGCTTATGAGCTAGAGCTTCCATAGGATGTGGGAATATCACCCATATTAAACATTTCAAACATGTATCCTTACAAAGAATATGAAACAGAGAGATCAGAAGATCAAGAGAGGATTCAGTGGGAGAAGCATATGCATGTAGCAGAAAATCCCCAGATAGAGAAGATCGTTGATAAGAGGATTGGCAAGAATACCATGAGGAATACCTACTTCGATTATTTGGTCAAGAGGAAGGGAGACCCAATATAGGATGTCATTTGGGTAAGTGAAGTTGATGTCCAAAAGCATGAAAGGTCAGTACAGGAGCTCATGGACAGGAGTCCATAATTTTTCTTCCCGGAGGAGTATGATGCAGGAGCATTGTCAACCACAACCACATGGGATGATAGCTCAGTGCTTAGCATGCCTTTCGAGTAAAATTTTAATTTTTGAAAATGGCATATCTCAGAGAAATTCTCATTAAAAGATGAATCAGAGAAGTTAATGGGAGGAGGTTGAACGATTGCATAAAAACCATAAGAGATCATATTGTCCTTTTGTTATTTTATTTTGGCGTGGATATAATGAATTGTCTTAAAAAAATTTCACAGATGTTTATGTAATAGGACTTAAGTAGTTGTAGAATTTAATTTTGATCGGGTAGGTAGTTGGAGGAAATCCGAGAGGACCTCTTGTATAAATAGGTGCATTGTATACTTGAATAAGGTTAGTTGTAGAATATGAGATAGTGGTTACTGAATGTAAGTTTTTTTTAGGCTGTGGCCATTTTACATTGGAGTGAATATAACAGAGGGATATTGACTCAATGCATAGTGTCACTATTGTTTACAATTTCCTTGTTATTTTATGTTTTCATGAATGAATGAGTTATGTTATTGAAAGTATGGGACTATGAAGCATTTGAATAAGTTTCAATTGTTTCTCTTCTTTGCGTTTATGCAAGGTGTGAATATAGGCCACAAGGGGTACGTTGATAGAGTCTGTTTTGACTCAGAAGTTGAGAAGAGATAGCATGAAACTTCCATGGAAAAGAGTGCAAAAAGGGACTGCTAGAAGGTGTGTGCGGTCGCTCGCAAGAAGCTAAGTATTGAGTAAGAATCTATTGCAAGGAGTGCAGATATTAGAAGTTCTACCAAGTGTCGAGGTAACCCTTTGAGGAGTCAAAGGGTCCGAGAGATAAATCTCAAGAGAGATAGTGGGAAAAAATATTCAAAGGAAATGAAGTTCTGAAGGTTTCACGAGCCATCAACTAAGATCCGTCCAGAAGGGACCAAGATCATTCTAGATCGTTGGATCTAGGATAAAGCGCACAGATTTTGAAGCTCTGCGTACATGCAAGGAGAGAGCATTCGCCAAAGTCTCGAAGATCGAAGTAGATCACAATCGTTCATTGCAGAGAGTACGTGGTGAGGGATCCGAAAGTTTAGAGTCATAACAATCTAAAAGGAATTCGAGGAGAGAAGAGAATATATCGACTGTTAGATCCAGAGGGACGCGTGATGGAAATATGTCAACTTAGGGTGAAATACCTCAGGGAGGAATGAGTGCGCATGAGTTTTAAACTGTCGAAGCCTGAATAGCCGAAGTGGATCGTGGTCATCAGATCCATAAGGAGACGTGTTGACAGATCATGTACTTGATGTGAACGCATTACGAGAGGAAACCAACGTGGAAAGGTTGATACTTCTGAAGGTTGAGGTCCCAAAGTGGGCTAGATCCATTGATTCAAGTGGATACGTGGCGAATGATCCAAAGATTCGTGTACGGAATACTCCAAGGGAAAGAGGAGTTACAAAGTTTCGAACTCCCGAAGCATGGAGTCCTGAAGTGAATCTTGATTATTGATTGTGGAGAAGGTTGAAACCGTTGATATGGTCTTGGTTGAAAACGCCAAAGTTGGGAAGTGCCAGGAGGTTAATCCTTGGGTCATAGCCCCAGGTCACAGGTGAGGAAGGAGTTATTGTCGGCTTGTGTAGGATTCGAGAAAAGGTTCTAAGAAGTTAGGACTCACGAATAACCGTCGACCTGAGATCGGGAGAATCGACAGTGAGGAGCCATTGAGGGGAGAGGAAAAAAAATTAATGGCCGCGCTAGTTCGCAACCCACAATTTTCCATCATCATTGGTCTCGACGAGACAAGAGATAAACGACCACGATTCAAAATAAGATTGAGAAAGAACTTTTTCAATTTTGGGGACATATTTATATTTATATGTGAATCGTCGATCGATGGACAAATCAGTGACGATCAGATCATGACCTTGAAAAACCCTGAGGGTGATAACTGAACGTGTGTGTTCGAATTTTGAGGCTAGTAAGGTCCCTGGGAGTTGATCCATATTAAGAACATCTAATGATCCTTGACTGGGAGGTCAAGAATCCCTGAAGGAGAGTAGGGGGGGTCTGCATCACAACCAGAAGAACCTCATATCAGCTAATGTCGTAAAAAATTGGGGTTGTTGACAAAACTACACCCGCAACCATACAACATCTGATGGCTTCACTAGGGACGAGATCTTCATGTCAGCCAATAGTGTCACCTATCCTATGGCATCCATCGCTTCAAGGATGAGGTATTGTGTGATATTTCCCCTCTTAATGTCTGTGATATTTCATTATTACTCTAGGAGGTAATCTCTACAGGATACCAAAGGTAGTTCTGACTATTGCTCCACCAAAACAAGGTAATCTCTCATACTGCAATATTTATCCTCTTCACGGTCTATTCAAAGGATGCACATAAGACCACTACAACCACTACAGCCTCAACACCTTCTATTGAGCAAAAAAAGATTGTTGAAGAGACAAAATATATTGTTTCTTCACTTAAAATGGTGCCTGCACAATGCCCCATACAACCCAGAGAAAACAGGTTGGTGGAACAGATTCAACCCCTCCAACAATAGGTTTATGATAGTATTCCACAATACAAGAAGCACAACTTCTCCAAGAAGGCACACAATTCACCAAACATCATATTCAAGAAATTATTTCCCCTCTTCCCTGGGCACTCAATGCAATGGATACCATTTCTTCCTAAGGGGGAGGATTGATCTAGGTTGATATTGGTGGCCAACCACCTGTTCCAATAGGCTCCTCTTTTTAGTTTTTATTGAAACACGTTCTTCTTTACTTCTTTGTATTTGTGGGTTCTACACTTTCGTGTTTTTATGAATCCCTACACATCTTCTAGGTGGATACTGGTGGCCTCCCACCTAATCCAACTAATTTATTTTGTATGTTTTCATGTCATCACATCTCGTTGTACTGCTAGGGCCGTTTTGGGGTCCTAAACAATGTTTTTTTGGCTCGCCACAATTAAACTGTACATGGAGTCATATTTTGACAACGTAATGCGTAGTTCTTGAAAATACCTTTCCAATGGGCTATCACGTGCCTAAAACAGAGATCGTATGCAAACGTTACGACCCCGAGAATTTAATGTACTAACTTACCCAAATGAGGCCCACATGAATTTTGACGTTTCATCTCCTAGGGTTATGTTTTTCGATGTATAGGGTTTTGGAATTCGTGTTTATCATAAAAAGGCCTTCAGAGCCTAATTGTAATCATATTCTCGTGAATGAATGTAACCGTCACATCTCTTCTTAGATATAAATCTTCCACCATTCTACCGAGTCTTGCACTCTGTATTTTTACAGTCTCTTTATAATTCTTTCATTAATAGAAATCAAGTATTTTTGTATTTCTTTGTTTATGGAAATTTTCATGAATATTTCATTGTAATATATCTGCTTTAAATTCGTTCCAAAAAATAATCCGGATCAACACTAGCTATAACATTCATTTACTTAGTGCTATTCTGTAGATTCCATTAGTTTATTCTTAGTTCACAATGTTATTTTCTTTATAATTTAACATGATCATCATAAAATTACTAAAGTAAATACAATCAGAAACACTTCTTACATTAAAAAAAAACACATATATACCATTGTTCACCCCCCCTAGGGCTACGTCCACAAAGATTTGTTGCTTGGGCTCTTTGTTCATATTCTTGAAAAATCTAGTGTTACACACTGTACAATCCTTCTGCTATTACATTCAATCTCCACAGATCACACCAGTCTCTCGATAAGACCTCTTACTCAAATAAAGGATCTACCACAACCTCAACAATACACACATACAAAAAAATGACAACAACCCTCTCATCGTCCTAATACATTCTACTTATACAAAACTGGGAAAAATCCCTTAAAAAAACCCTAGCCCTAAGTGGATTAGGTTTTCCCACTTTCTCCTTGACTTAATAATGGCTAGTCCTCGATCCAACCATTGCTCCAAGTCGACGCTTTTCCACTTTCCACTTGCTCCACAACAATTTGTGCACATTGTAACTACTTTTCTTGATGGTGCTTTTCCTCTTTTTACGACGTTTCTTTTCTTCTAATTCCGGCACGCTCCCTATTTTCCGGCGTTGTCTTGATTCCTTCAAAACTTTCTTAATTCTCCCTAAAATTGGCCTGCGCCAACATTCATCGAATGATATATCGTTCCAAGTGAAGGATATATACTATTAAAATGACAAGTGAAGGAGACTATTGAAATGACAGAAGACCCAATATCTCGTAATCATATCTAAGAAGACTAGTAAAGTTGAAACAGGAACAAATATGATTCCTGAAGGAAGGGAATGTATGTGTTCCTTGGGAACAAAGAACTAAGAAGGAGAGTCAAATGAATCTAAATATTCATGTTCTATTTGGGAAGAGATTATGAATTCATGAAATTTGTGAATAGATAATATACTTTCATTCAATAATGTACTAAATATAAATTGAGTTTAGCTTAAGTGTTTGGGAGGAATGATTGTTATCCTCCACACCCAAGTTCAATTTTCACATGTTAATCTCTTAATAGTATATTATTATAATAATTTAATTCCATTTAAATGATAGGTCAAACAATTAATATTCATAACATTTTTAATATTTAAATATTTATGTCTTTAAATTTAAATTTAGATACATAAGCTAATGATGAATATAATAAGTGATCTTGAAACTTTTCTATGTTGTTCACACTTTTTTCTTTATATTCTAAAAGTATACATGAACTTTAAAAAAATTATTAACTTTTAATTTCTTAATTTTACTAAAAGAAAATATAAACAGTTTGATTCTTAAATTGTTTCTCTTCATTTTTAAAGGTTAATGAAAATATTTGATACTAAGAAATATTCTTAAAAGCAATGGAAGCTAAGAAAATGTAGACTTATAGATGAAGAAACTATGGAAGATTTTATACTTCCAGTTTTAACTAAGTGTCGAACCAACCAACATACTATTACTTGCATTGCTTCATATAATCCATGCTAGGTTCCATGCTAGGTTTGACTGTGCACTTTTTTCAATATTGCATTTGCGCTTTTATCTATTAGAGATTCCACCGCTTCATCTAATCCATGTTGGGTTTGACCATGCGCTCTGTTCAATATTCCATTTTCACTTTCAACAATTAGAGATTTAGATTTAGTAAAACATATTGCTAAATACAAAGACACCAAGGGATGTTTAGATTAGAGTTGATATTTAGATTAAATCACTGAACTGTATGCTATATCGTTCAACAATCCTATAAATAAAACCCTGATTTACTTCAACATTCTAGGCAATGAGGCATATTATTTATAATATAAGATGTGATATTATTTATAATAAAGAGAGATAAACTATTAATAGATTCAAATAGTTTGAATGGTAGGAAATTTTCATGGTTATAACACATAAGACACAATCTTGGCACTGTAGTTGTCTCGACGATTTTATATGAATTTTGGTTTTAAAGGATTTTCGGTCCACAGTGTAGCCATGAATTCAAGTGTAGCATACAAATGTTCTCTTCTATAATTAGAATATGTGAAACAGTTTTATAATCAACATAAATCATGTATAATATCATTACAATGAGTCATACAACCTCAATAAAGTGCATATGGGGAGTATGAGAAAATTATGATTACATGCTTGCAATTATAGTAAATTGGTGTTTGGGTTGAGATATCGTACAATAAAACTCTTATCGATTACCCTCGTTAATGCATTTCTCACAAATCTTAAGATTGCCTGAATTTTATTTGGTTGCCACCATTTACCAAAAGTTTTCATCAAAATTATCTTCAAAGAGAAGTATTTTATGTTGATCGGAAAGATCATATATATTAGCAATAGTTTCATTTTCATTAGAAGAAACAACTATGAAACAACCACAGGAGAAGATGGAGAAGATGGTTCTGGTGACAATGAATGCTACTAATATCAGTTTATTTCAACAACCATAGCAGAAGATGGTTCTGGTGACAATGAACGCTATTAAATGGTATATAATAATGATACTAATATCAAACCATCATAACAGGACAAGGAGAAGGATACTAAGAATTGTAACAACCCCGCCATTACAAGGACAAAAGCGACATACAACAGGTAAAAGTTTTTTTTTTTTTTTCTTTTAAAGCTACGTTAGGAAATATACATTCCAATTAATCATGACATCATTGACCCACAGTGCAATGTATAATTGAAACAACTTAAATGCAAGCAACAACCACGATGCAAGCCGACACATCATCGTCGTGAATGACGAACACATATCGATGCAATATCACAATAAATCAAGGTAATAACACATAATAGACCAAAATTTAACCAAGACACGAGATATTTATCAGTTATTCTTGAGGCGCAAGGCTCAGTCACCAAATATGATCATCCATCATAAAAATTCCATCTCGCGCAAAACACTAAGATCTAAAACTGTACAGACTTCAGAATTCAGTACGCGCATGGAGTTTAAATCCTTGACTAGTCATACATCACACAATTGAACTACGCGGAAGCATTCTATACAATTAGTCCAACACTTAAACATCAAGAGTCAGAGCGCAAGAGACCCACCTAAAAACATTCCTAAAAACTCTCCTCGATGTCCCTTTAATCCCTTACATTCTCTTAAAGAATGACATATTTTTTAAAGCTTAGTTGAGTTCGAAATTAGAAAGTTCTCTAAACCATATTCCCTTCTATGTTCCACATTCCTTTTGTATTCAAGTTTCCCCTTTTTGTCTAAGTTCAAAATTAGCAAGTTTTGCACATAAACACAATTAATCTTTTTAAATAATTTAATCCTCGATTAATTTTTAAACTTAATTTTTATCCCCACTTTTTTTCATCCCCCCTTGATTAATTGCTTAATTAATTTTCCATTCTCATGCCCTACATAGACCTAGGCTTAGATTCAACTAGGCTTAGAAAAATTGTTTTTAGAAGAATTTTATAATTTTCAAGCTTTACTCATGAAACAATTATCTAAGGATGACCAGATCAAAACAAGATGTTGTTTTCTAGGTACCTAGGTTCCTTGACTCACCAGTGTTAACAACCACGACATTCCCTTCAATAAACACTACATGCTCCAAGGGTGCCACTCGCCTTCACTCATGTTCATTTATGTGACGTGCCCTTCAAGATGCACTATGTGCTCCAAGGGTTCCACTCGCCATTTAACTGATTTGGTATACATCAAGCCCTTGGAGTAAATACTCTGGTAGGTGACCTTGTGGGAGACTAAGGTCCTCTAAGGAATAAGGACCCTGCCTTATTGCATTCCACTTAGAATCATCATGAGCGACTATCCCAGTTTTCCCTCATGACATTGTGGATCTATCGAACTAGGTAATTGTTAACCTACAGTTCGAGGCACGATAGGAGTGCTAGTAGGCTATGGTAGGGCTTCTGCCACACCTCTCCCTCGATATCTTGGGTTGTTGTGTATTACCCCTTAACTCCAAAAGTGAGTCTGGTTAGCAATCTATCATCAACCTGCATCCATCAACGCAACATGTCAGCAATCCATCATCAACATCATTATATACCAGTCATATGTCACATATGAAATAACATAAATACTCAAACCATAAGCATTCCACTCCCTGACTCGATTTGGAGTCCAAGGAGGTCCATCGATGCCATTGAAATCCTCAATCGGTTGAGAGTCCTTCACACTCAGGAGAAACCAGTCAATAGAACCTATCTATATATAATAACATAACATGACATCATAATCCACAGTATCCTCATCAGAGTCCATAAGAAAAATTGTCAATCATATAATGAACTGGATCATGTGCACGCAAGTGTCCTCAAAGGATAAATCACATCAGGTGCATGCAAGAGCGGGATGTTACATACACCCCCTCTTCTTTTAAACTTTCTCCCTAAGTTTCATAGTATACAAGTGCAGAAATAAAGTATCTCACAATATCTAAATGTCTAGCTATCAAAAAAAAATGGAAACTGTTGACGCATATCATATGCATCCTCCCAGGTAGCCGAGTGTGGACTATAATTGTCCGACTAGACCTTCACTTGATTGACTGTTCGACATCGTAGTTGTCAAATGCGATGGTCCAGAATGTGGATTGGCTCTGCCGTGAGCGTACCCTAGTCCGACACCCACAATAACTCAATTCAATCATATGCGTAGGATCACTAACATAACATCGCAAACGATATAAGAAAAAGAATGTGCATAATCCTTAGGAATTAGGCATGGCTAGTCGATAGGAAAACTTCATAAATGATCAATGTTATGTGCATTGACATAACTCTTATGTCGATCTTTCACTTCTTCCATCCCCTTTCGTATCATTGTAATTGTTCTTTCAATTCTTGGATCGCTTCTGGTCCTACCAGGACCCCATCCTCGATTCGATCCCAACTCAAAGGCATCCAATACGGTTTCCCATCAAGAAAATCAAATGGATCCATCTTAATAGTGCCTTGATGGCTATTCTTGCACGCAAATGTGACCAACAACCATAAATATTCCCAACGTTTCTATTGGTCCAACACACACATACACAACACAACCATCCCAAATTGGTTTTATCCTCTGATCAACCTATTTATCTCAAGGACATGTTGTACTAAAGTTCAGTGGTGTTCCCGAGGCCTCTTGGGAAACTCATCAAAAATCGTCTTGCAAACACTGAATCCCTTATCAGATATGATTCCCTTGATATGTATGGAAGTGTCAAAATCTACTGATATAAACTCTAGCTATACTTGGTTCCTGATGCGTCGTACGCAGAAGGAAAAAATATGAACTCTTCGTCAGAGTGTCAACTGTCATGACAATCAAGTCATGTCTCATTGTCGTCAGCAGTAATTCAACAGTGAAGTTCGTCTAAATGACCTCCCATGTCGATTCTAGAATAATGTTTGGTCGTAGAAATCTTGTCGAATGTGTATGTTCATCCTTCACCCGTCAACCTTCTAGACATCTCGCCATGCAGTTGACGATTTTTTCTTTTATCCCTTCCAAAAGAATAAGGGATTAAGGTCGGTCCTCATCTCCATGACTCCTAGATGAGCCACGTACACTGCTCTATGAGATTTTCATAAGATCAAAAATTCCCAAATCTTTGTTGGGTTGTAAGTCAATCTGGTTATTATATCTCAAAGATCCATCATTGTCCACAATATATCCCTCAATTTTGGTACCATCATGGTGTCTTTTCCGAAAAATTCCTTACCCTCTTTATACCAGCGAGTGTCACACTATAGTTAGAATCTTTTCACGTAGATTCATTTGAAGAGGTATCACTGAAAAACTGCATGGTCTCCAACTCAACGAATTTTCCACTCTGTTCACTATCCTTTTAAGTAGGAAATATAAAAATTGTATTCGATAAGCAATTCTGACCAATGAATTTTCCGTGTGTTCAATTCATTTTACGTAAAAATGTGTTGTAAACCACAGTGGTCTATTTTTAGTTTGAATTTCCATCCAATCAGGTAGTGTCTCCACACTCTCAGGGAATACACGATGGAAAACAACTCCAAATCATGTGTCACATAGTTCTCCACATGCTTCCTTAACTTCCTCAAGATGTAAGTGATCACTCGACCATCTTGCCTCAAGGATTCGTCTAAGCCTTCCTTGGATGTGTCAGTGCATACCAAGAAGCCCTCGTCCATGGTAGGGACTTTTAGTATTGGAACTTTCGTCAACATCTCCTTGATCCTTCTAAATGATTCCACACATTTCTTTGTCCACACAAACTTCTTGTTCTTCTTATGCAATTCCATAATTGGATTTGCTATATTCGAAGAACCCTCGACGAACTGTCAATAATATCCCGCTAAACCTATAAATCTACACACTTTCGGTACGTTCGTTGGCGTGAGCCATTCCATAACAACTTCTACCTTCGTTGGATCCAAAACAATACCTTCTTCGGAGATAACATGTCCTAAGTGATGAATCCTTGATTGGTAAAAAGTGTAGTTCAATAGTTTCTCATAATTTGTTCTCTTGTAAACATTGTATTACCAAGCACAACGTTTTTCATGTTTTCCGTCTTTCGAGAATAAATCAAAATTCCATCAATGAATAATCTAACAACTTGTCAAAGTATTCACAGAACCCCCCATTCATTAAGCTCAGGAATACCCCTCGGGAATTTGGTAGTCCAAAAGGTACTATGGTAAACTTGTAGAGTTCAAACCTCGTCTTGAATGCGGTCTTAGGAATATCTTCCTTCGTAATTTGTAACTAGTGATAACCTAATCTCTAGTAAAACATGAATACATTGTCACGCCTTTCCTTTGATCAAGTAGAGTTTCTACATTTGGAAACAGATATGGGTTCTTGATCGTTGCCTCATTTAGATGATGGTAGTCAATACAGAGTCTCCATGACCCAACTTTCTTTCATATGAGAATAACATGAACACCCCAAGGTGACATACTTAGATGCATAAGTCCTAAGTCCATCAACTCCTTTCGTTGCATTTTGAACTCCTTAACTGAGGGATTGACATCCGATAAGGCACTCTTGCTATTGATTTAGTTCCAGGATTTTGAGTTGATTATAAAATCCAACTCCTTTGTGGGCGACAATCTGGGTAATTTTTTTGAAACATGTCAGCAAAACTAGTGCCACGGGAAGGTCCTTCAAATAATTTCGTCACACCCTTATCGTTCAGTGCCAAGATTGCAGATAGCTTTCATCCGTGCGCATGCTATTCTATACCTTTAGGTAAGAATGAACGTCATGGATAGTCCCTGGTTCCTTCCTACAATCACTCGTCTCTATCCCTTATCATCAACCATACTTAATCGTTTCGTCTTATAATTGAGTATCACTTCATGCGATTATAACCAGTCCATACTAACCATGTCGTCAAGATATTACACTATTCCCCAAGTTAAACTGACAGTTCATACCCCTTCCTGCAACCATCCGGTTGGCACCCAAAGCCAGATCAAAGAATCTAAGCTCATCCTTTCAAATGCCTTTACCTGAATCACTTTAGCATGGTACTAGGAATAAAGCTCTGTGTAGCATCGGGATCTAAAAAATAATAAGTTTGGTTGGAGATGGTACTTGACGCCTTGAGAATCATGGGCTAGTGCTCAGCCTAGTGGTTTTTTCATCATGATAAAGAATCCTGTCGGCCTCACCCATCTCCCCCAATGGTAGTGTGTCCTATTGACCCGACCAATCCAACCTTTCAATTGAACAATCTTGCGGGTAAGGTGGAGTATCCATATGTCCAGCACACATCTCTGATCTTAAACTCCTAGTCCACAAAGTAGAAGTTGCTAAACAACCAACCTCATATCCTCGTCTATTCGGTTGACAAACCTAACTGCGGTTATTGGTGGCGATACCCTGTAGGGGTTTTTTGCTAAGGAACCCATCATTGTGATGTCGTGAAGAAGGATTCTATAGTCGTATCTTGATACCAAGATGTATTTTCTGGTTGGTCTCTGATGCTGATGTGCACCATATGTTGTCAGTCCAGACAATCTTGTAGGAGTCATGCTATGACTCCCGCGGTCAATTATTCATAGCTATGTGGCCTACTGGACTGCATCATTCAACGTTCGAGGCATTTAAATCCTCACCTTAGCATGAAATTTAGAGTTATGGCCGATCACGAGCCTGTTGATCTCCATCCTTTCTAGTTCTGATGCGGGACATACCGAAGTAGTTCGACAAAAATGGTCTTATAATCCGACACTGTACGACCACACTGTTGTAAGTAGATGAACTCATCGAGCTGGCACTCAATGAATTCCTCTCACAATACTTCTCCCGAAACCATTCCTCAAATCGTTCTCATAACATGACTTCGACTACCATGTTTAGTAGAGGTAGGAGTTTCTTCGACCATAGAAGAGCGCTCCGCTTAAGCAGAAGACCGCCAGAAGTTGTAACCATGAAGAGCAAAGCATGTCTCCTTGTTATCCATCCATCCCTCGACGACTAAGTCATCCATGGCTCTCATGAACTCAGGAAATTTAACCTTCTCGAGTTCTCCGTGAATGCTATCCATACTGGCAGGAGCACGCTATGGACCCTCAGGGGTACAGGCGCCCTGGCCTTACCTTAGTATAGACAGATATTCAAGGCCTTCGACATTTCCCTATAAGGACCTTGTTAGACCATCAACGCATCCCAATCTGCTCATGATCAAGACTTGTTATTCTCACTGGGGGTTGGACCCCTCTGGCGCAGGGCTACTAGAGGAGTTGCGCCTCCTCCCGAGGCACCACATCATCTACCTCCATGACGTCCCCTAACCATGATTACTGCATGCACAGGTTAAAGATTTAATTAGTGCTAGGTTATTACTCAAGGGTTTACTGCAGTGGAAAGCATGGTGATCCACAGTCGTAGGGTTGAATCCTCTCTGATACCATATGTAAGGACCCCAAAATAGTTACCAAATTAATGAGAACTCTCCAAAGTTCTCATTTTTTGGGGGGTCCAATTTTTTACCCCATTTTTAAAAATGGTGCTACCGATAGCACCCCCTCTCCGTTTTTAGGTAATTTTCGATATTTTAATTTTTTTTATCCACAATATATCCACATTATTTTTTTAAATGCTCAGTTTTCATCTATTTTCAATTTTTTCTATATATATATATATATATATATATATATATTACTCAACTCCATTTTTAGTCTTTTTTTCATGCTTCTTTCAATCTTAAAAATGTTTTTTACCATTTACTTTTTTGAAGTTACGATTTTTCATAGAATTTTGTCTCCTTAATT